>CM068958.1:141836316-141851223 GCA_035128595.1 Eptatretus atami
GCGGTCGCTACATAATTGCATACTAGTCATACAGTTTTTGACGGATCAGGCTGAATTTTTTGACAAAAGGTTGATTATAGTGCGGATAAAAGCGCGGAAGCCGATTTTTGTTTTCGAAAAAAATATATTTTTAGGATTTTTCAAAAATTTCAAAGTCCCGTTGCTCGGCAACGGTGGCGTCCATAGCACGGTGCTCAAAAGCATACAACTAGATCCTGGTATGAACCTACCAGTCAAGTTTCATCAAAATCGGTTGACTCCTCTAGCCTCCAGAGCTGTCCATTACATACATACAGACAGACGGAAAACCTGAGAATAACGGTAGTCTAGCGAACCACCCAATAGTCTAGCGACCACCCAATAGTCTAGCGACCACCCAACAAACAAACGGACCCTAACGCAATACCCTCTCCTTTGGCGGGTAATAAAAAGTTATCTTACCATATAAAACACAATGTGTATTTGTCAGTCCCCCTTCAAAATGATAATTCAAGAAGGGTTTAAAGACCAGTCTTTTAACACACCTGTGTGTTCAGTACGGTTCTATTTTTTTCAGGATAAAAATGTTTGAAAAACATTTTCTATAAAGAGTAATTACGTCTCTTCTTTTGGAAATGTAGACGGTGACTTGTAACTGGGCCTCAATGGCGGTGTACAGAAGCGTTTTTTAAACAAGCCGGGAGGCGACAATGGTTCGCCGCATTTTGAACAATGCCACGACAGGTACAATTGAGTTAGTGGAAGCTTTTGAGAAAGGCCCCTACCGTAAAAACCTACTCTCTTCCGTCAAAATTGACCAAATCAAATCGGATTTTTATATGTTGTACTTATGGACATTACGCACAGCTTCTAGGAAATGAAATTGCGAGAAAAAAATCGAGAAGAAAAAAATAAAAATATAAATAATAACAGTTCATAGTGGGCGTGGCTCCGCCCACAAGGGGCGTGGACGCCCTTCATACAAAAAGACACAACTAGACCATGATATCTAGCTTGTGTCCAATGTTTCATTAAGATTGCATACAAACGTCACGGAGCTATGCTCTGGAGAGTTCCAAACAGACAGACAAGCTGGTAGGCGGACATGGGTAGTCAACTACCAATAGAACCTGACGTGATGGGCCCGTTCGATGGGGAATGACCTGAGGTTAAGCACAAGAAAATTCATGATTCTAGGTTCAAGGGTTAATGCTGCAGATTGTTTTTTCGTTAAAATACCCCCACATTTAGAGGTTTTTCGGCCGTTGCTACGGCAACGGTTTTCTCACACATACACTAGGACATACCATGAACCTACCATACCAGTTTCATGTATATCTGACTCATAGTCTCTGAGATATAACGAACTTCGTTTTTTTATTGTTTTCGACCAGGTTCATTCAAAGTGTATCTTCTCCGACAGTTTTCATAGGATCGGCTGGAAATTTTTGACAATATGGCTGAATGTACTGGCCCACAGTCGTCGTGGCGCCGATTTTGAATTTTCGAAAAATTAATTTTTTAGATTTTTCAAAAATTCAAAGTCCGTTGCTAGGCACGGTGGTGTCCATAGCAACGGTTCTTCATTTGCACACAACTAGGTCATGGTAATAACTACCAACCAAGTTTCATCGAAATCGCCATTGTAATTAACGGAGCACTGGACCGAACAGAGGGACAGACAGACAGACAGACAGACAGACAAACATATCGACGGAAATACTGATAATAAGGGTAGATCAAAAAAAAAAATTTTTTTTTCGACTCGGAGATCGACTACCCAACACACAGACACAACGAAATAGTGGTCACTGCTGGCGCCCGCGAACCAACTGCTGGGCCCGCGAACCAATAAGCACACCTGACGCTAAGGCCGAGGCTTCGGGCTTAAGCATGCTCAATGGGCTGTACCTTCGAAATTAAAAGGTCCCAGAAGATAAATAAAATAGGGGTAACATTTGTCCATGTAATGTTTTAAAAATACCGCTTTTTCTTGCGACAAAACAATATCTTCCAGTGTCTGAACATTTCGAATAAAATAATTCAACCGTCATTTTTTACGAGGCTTTTATACTAATTTTAATATAATACTATTCTTTTGTTATTTATGCATCTCCCTCCTCCGCACTGAGTCCTGTGGCCTGATATGGATTATTTGGTCTGGTGTTGGTGGAGGGCAGGCATGATGGTCTGAATGCCCTCTTCTGTCTCAAAGTTCCTTGCTATTCATTGTTTTAAAGTTGAGATGGAATTTGATAGGTAGTGAGAAGCTAGTGGGAAACGGAGGTACATGAAATATTGGCAGACATGTGTAAACAAGGAGTTAAAGGAACTTCCAGCAGGAGGAGGCTATAGGCCCATCAAGCCGAATAGCTTCCCCTGCATTGAAGCACTACCTTAGGACTTTGCTTTTAGCCTTTTTTTCTTTTCTTGGAAAATTAGAGCACTCACAGTCTACAAGGCTTCTGTCGCGTAGCTCAATGGCGTACTGCTCCCGCTACGGCTGGTGCTCCAGCATCACATCTGTCACTGCTGGATTCTGTGAAATCTGAAGCTCTCGGAATTATTGGAATCTCCAATGATGAAGATGAAACAAAGGTCTGTTGCTGTCACATCACATACAGGTAGGCATGTGTGCTGTTTTCTCCCATCTATTCACCACGTTGCTCCCTCTGCTTTTTCAGTCCTCCAACTCTTCCCAGCTACTCCAGGATCATGCGTTCTTCTCGTAACCCTCTCTTGGTTTAACTTCCAAAATCCAGGCTGACTGCACATCTCAATTCTTTTATTCCTCACTTCTCCTGTCTATGGAACTGCCTTCCAGGGGCTGTTCTGTCTCAATATTCACTCTCGGGCTAGAAGGCGGTCAAGCACTGCCCCCTCATGTTATCCATCTCCTGACCATGATCTTTATTACCCTCATTAAGCCCTCCTAATCACACATTCTTACTTGCTGATTTCAGCTTTTCTCCCTTCCCTCTCTCTGTCTCCCTCCCGCCTTCTCACCCTCTTTCTCTGATGCTCTGTCTATGTCTCTCTCTCTCTCTCTCTCTCTCTCTCTCTCTCTCATCTCTCTTCTCTTATCTCTCTCTCTGCTCTGTTCTCATCTCTCTCTCTCTCTCTCTCGTCTCTCTCTCTCTTCTCTCTCTTCTCTCTCTCTTCTCTCTCTCTCTCTGCTTGCTATCTCAACACCCCTCCTTCTCCTTCTATCTATGCACCCTCTCTCCTCCTGCTTTCCCTCTCTCTCTTTTCGCTGTATTGTACCTATTACTAATACAACACCACGAAAAACGAGCTGCAATAAATGAACCCCAGTCGACTAGTATTAACTAGGCAACTTCAAACTCTACAGGAGACTCAAACTTTTTACACATGTAATCATTGAGAGTGTGGGTGCCGCTTAGCACGAGAAGATGTGAGGAATAGGTGGTGTTAGCAACTTGTATAGAGACTGTTCAGGCTGCAAAGCTGAGGATGTTTGGGAGTGTGGTAAATACGTAAGGTGGAGAAGTCTCGCTGTCTTCCAGAGGTGCTTGCGTTGCGGCGATAAACCTGACCATCTTGCGTATCAACATGATATGAACGGGGTGAATGGTGGCGCGGTGGAACAACTATGGCTCCAGACTTTCTTGCTTGTGGCGGACGCTTTCACTGCGCGTAAGTGTGGGGCTCTTTGGTGTCCGGTTGTAGAACTTTCTTCACACCTGCTGACGCTGAAACCAATAGCTGACGTGAATCTGCCGGGATAAGTGCAGTTTTAAAAGAGTCCCTCTGTTATCGGTAGCACTGTCTCGGAGCCCTTGATTCATCAATAGCTTGAGCTGGGGAGTGGGTGGTACTCCTGCTTGGAGTGTTCCCATCCCGTCAGCAGGGTCAAATCCAAACCATCACCAGATTATTGTAGGCGTGAGCCTGGGCGGACGTTTTATCATTGTTTTGTGGCACCCAGTCGGGAATAACAACCTGAATTGGCTGAAAATTAACGATTAAGTAATAAAAAGTGTATTATGAATGTTACAGTTTAAACAGTGGAATAGCTATGTTAAAAACTCGTGCCGGAAATTTGAAACGAGTGCCACGGTGAGGTGTATTGCTGAAAAAAACATGATATTAGAAACCTACTTTTCAGAATTATTGCATAAATTATTACGAAAAAATTGAACAAAACCCCTGAAACTCGACTTGGTATGTAACTTATCATATAAAACACGTGCCAAGTTTCAGTTGAATATGTTAAAGGATGTGGGAAGAAAACAGTCTGGAAAAACCACCGGTTGGAACGGGGACAGATATGGACAGACTGACGGACGGAGGAAGCGGACGGACGATGACAGACGGACGGAGAGCAACCTATAGTCCGCTCCGTGAAACTGGAAAACACGATGGTTTGTAAACGAGGTGATTTGTTCTTTCGTGGCAATTTTTGGTTCGGTGTTTTGACGCAACAGTTTCGAGCATTGAATTAGCAATCAGAAAACCCGTAAATGGCGTAACCCGGGTGGATTTTGGGATGATAAACGAGGCGTGGTATTTGCTGACTACTTTACCCAGACTCGCCGGTCTAAATGGCTCGAGCGTCCACTCTGAGTTTGGGTAAGGTCGGATGGTTCAAATTCCAGCGAGTCGCTGGCAAAAGACTTTTAAATGGTGCGTGCTGCTCTTCTTGCTGACGCGAGCATTTAAAATGTATAGAGCAACGGGACAAAAACCATACGTGATGTGTATCATAGGTGTGATCTGTGTGGTTTCTTGCTCTGTTGATGTTCCTTTAAAGACAAATATTGAGTATGTGCCACATGTGCACGCCATACTGTTTGCTGCTCGACACGATGCCCAAGCGTATCTTGGCATTGCATCATCATTATGCCTCTGATTGGAAAGCTGACGCTCATCTTGCTTCATGTGTGGAAGACCTGTCGTGTACTTTTCATTTGTGTCACTTTGTTAGTACTTTTACATCATGAATTTGTTTCCATTTCGGCCAACCAATAGCATGCTAGTGTGGTGTGTTTTTTTTTAAAAAAAAAATGCTGGTTTTCTAACCAATCATTTGCCTTTGGACATACTACTGGGCTCTTGACTCCCCTGGAGAGAGGAAATAGTGCTGGTGTGAAGCAGATTAGCGGACGTGTTTTTTCCAGTCCGGCATCACTATTTTACAGCGTCGTGGAAATGATTCACGGACTGAGTTCACTGGAGTAAACAGAAGTTCACTGGGAGTTAAACGCATTGACAGCTGCTATCTTCGCGCTGGCCCTTTGCTCTTGGGCACTGCTGAACTTTCATACCACGTTCCGCGTCAACCGCTAATGCTCTCAAGTTGGGTTTTCAACTGCCTTTTTAACCGCAGTGTTCTGTCAACGTATCCCGTTTTTGAGGAGCCGCTTATCTCTAATGGGCATTGTTGACATTTATGACACTCGAGTCACCGAATGGATCATATGATTTCGTGGAACACAACGCCAAATTGGTCGGCACTGGTGGCACCACCATTTCTTGCTTCTTTTTGAACTTGTGAATGCATTTTCACCCCAACATCAAGTTTAACAGCTTATGACACACACCACTCAGACTGGACGAAGTCATCAACCTTTAGCAAGAGTAGTAAAGTCGACACATCGATTTTCGATTGCTTTGACTGACTCAATACAGAATTGCAAACCTTTTCTCGCTTGAGTCCTCCTTTTAAAACAGTCAAGCAGGGAGGACATGATTGGAGGAGTATGGATGGCTGGTTGGCGGTAGAGTGGGTTGGGTCGGTTCGACTGGTTGAGCGACATTTCAGCTTTGGCCTTGATATATGTCGAACAAGATCTCAATTCATTTAATGAATCTGATACTTTTTCAAATTTGTGATCGGAGTGCCAAGGACCTGAACCCCAACGTGGGAACAACGACCTGATAGACACATGTGTAATGATGATGGGAATGGCTCAGTGTCTCAAAAAGGGATTTTGGAAAGAAGAAACCATTTATTATATTTATTATTAGGGATAGCATGAGGGTGGGGCTGTGCGTGCGGACACACCGGATCGCTACTTGCCTGGATGCGCGTGTGCGCGTCTATTCCCGGATGCCCACTTGCCAAGACGTTTGTTGTGCAGCCATTCGATACGTGAGTTAGGGATGGTAAACGGATTGCTCCTTCGGGAGACGCTCCGTATACCCGCTTCTGTGGGCTTCCTTTTCCAGGTTTCACATGGGATATGCTTAATTACGTTGTATTTGTGCACGGAATCCTTGAATCGATGATAATAATGTAAATTTTTAGGTTTCTGACAAATACGAGTATTAATTACAAGAAGGGCACTCGGGAAAGCGCATACACCCGCCACGTAATTGCTGATCCAAGAGAACATATCTGGCCCAATACATTTTTGAGATATCGTGCTATATATCATTTTTAGCCGCGACCTCTCATGTGGAAGAATCAATTTTAAAATTCTAGTAGTCTGATCCAGATCCGAACGTTCACCAAATCTAAATAAGTTCTCCTTGTCACACACCTGAACCTGTCCACAAAAATTTCATCCGGATCCGTCCACACCTTTGAGATATCCATGTACACACACATCACGACGACAGACAACGACGAATCAAGAAGGTGTGTGAAACTAACCTCCTTGACATTTGGTGGTGGACGGTTTAAACTGATTACTAAAGGACGTTTTAGTTGATTTGGGTTGAACGAGCAGAATATTTTGAATCTTCTGTCTCCGCTTCGCCACAATAGTCACAACTACTTGATTACATAACCTCTCCCCTTCCCTTCTCATGTCTCGCACCACGACCAACCACGGGCCCACCCCAGGCTCCCAAAACGCGAACGATTTCCTCGCCTAATGTATACCCCTTTGTTTCGACGTCTAACCAAAAGAGCTTGAAAAACGGGGGCTTGTTATATTTTGGGGGTCTGTTCGTCCATGCATTTACATCACGCTGCACCCCTACATACCATCTGAAATTATTATTTATTATTGGGTACCACCACGACATACACCTGATTATTTTATTGTAGAATATTTATTAGACCACCACGGAGATACCACCTCAATATTATTTACTTATGTCGCTTTATTAAGACGACGCACGGACATCCCACCTAAAATATTTTTATTTAATATTCACATTATTAGACACCACCAACATACTACTTGGATTCATAAATAATTTATTCAAACTGTGTTGAGTTGACTTATGGGTATTTTTGTAGTCGGTGACAAAAAAAAATAATCACAATTCAATCCATTTTAAATTCAGGCTTGACATACAGAATGTGCTATAAGTCTAAGGTTGCTGATATCTTCTGAAGACACTACTAGCACTGCAGAATGATTACACTCTCTATCAATAAAAAAATTAAAAAAAAATTAAACCTGTGCACTTCATTGTTGTTCATGTGAATATTTGTGACACTCATGGGACACAGGTGAGGTGTGAAAGTGTGACAGAGAAAAATGCTGAATAATTACATGTCCATTGCATTTGTGAGCCTAATCAGGTAATGCTGTGTTGTGGCCAAATGTTTTACATCAAGGATGTTTTCCAATATGGAAGTAACAACCTCAATCACAGGTATATCTATCTCAGCAGGCACCATCTTCGTTGCATGTCGTCGGCATAACCTTAACCCATGTAAAACTCAAATCGGAGCCTGAGGAATGGTATTCCACGCCCAAATTGACTCCTGTCAGCTCATGGCGAGGGTCTGTGCTGTCTACGGCTTGGTTCGAACGTGACGATCATTGATATTCCAGAGATGTTCATTGACTTGAATCTAGGCGAGATGCAGCCAGTGGTGTGACACTAAGATGGCATTGACAAAAAGTTACTTGTTCAAATGGCCATTGACCAGGACCATTATCATGCGTAAAGATGGATTGCTTGGGCCATGTTGTTGATGGATAGATAACACACAGTGCTGTGACATCTCACTCATGTATCAATCTGCATATAGATTGCGCATGGTATGGATCAAGTGGTTGTGAAGGGATTCGGAGTACCAACTCACATCATGACACCACGTCAAAATTTGTCGGCTTCTCTCGATATAGATTGGAGACATATGCGCTGCTTGCGTATTCTGTTGACCCCCAATATGGCATCTTGCATTCAAGAAGAAACCTGCGGCTGTTTTTCAGCTTAACGTAAACACTGCCCTACTATTCCAGTGTCTATCAGCGTGCTGATTTGACGCACTGCAAACGTATGCTTGGAATGTGTCGCAGGTGCAAGTATTGGTGGTTGAATAAGATGACGGCATGAAGCCCGTGCATTAATGGGGACCCCTCAGAGGTTGTTTGACACTTTCCTGTGAGGTCCCGGAGTATGTTTGGACCTACTCTTCGCAGTTTGAAACCCGATTACATAAATGGGTCGTGTGAATGTCGGTCCGCGAAGTGGAGCCGTTTAACACTGGGACGGTCCTTTCTTGGCATAAACTCTTGTTGATCCGTGGCTTGACTCGCTTTGAGGTCCATAGTAAACTTCCTCTCCTCAGCGTTGGAGATCGGCCTTGCAACATGAGCTAATGGAAAAAATCCTGCTTCAAGGTGTCATTAATATATTGATTCCTCTCATTTTCTGACAGATGTCGGCATTGTAATGGATTAGTACATCCTTGTTAACTTGAATCAAAAAATTGGAAATCACCGATAGTATTATGCTCCGCACACGAAGGTGGTGAATCGATGTTTTTCACCCTGTTTGTTTGTTGTTCTGTGAGAAGATATCTCAAACGATTTTATGGACGATTCGGACGAAAACATGGTGGATCAGTTTGGTTATGTGATAAGGTACAAAGTGTTCGATTTTGGTGAGGATCAGGATAGAGTACTTTTTAAGTGATTCTTCACCATTAGATAGAACAAAAACAATATATGCAAGATAATTTCAAATGTTGTGAACGGGATGACAAAACTTGGTGGATGGTTGGAAGGTGAGCAAGAGAAGCGATCGTATTTCAGATGCCGATTGGTCTTTCAGTGGGGCAGCAAATGTAAACTGTTCAGCACGCTGGAAGGTGGTATGGTTTCTTTAACCGATGTGCTCGTTCTTATTAAATAACCCAACAGTGTTTTTTGGATTGATCGATCCACAACGCCGGTATCTCCAGAAATATGTTGTGAATATGCTCAGAATGCCTGCGTGTCACCTCTAAAACCGTGAAGGTTCATGGGTTGTACGTCCATGAACGATTATCACGGAGTAATTACGATTACGTGGAAACTTGCAATCAGGTGTTCTGCACTTCCCTCGTGCCCAAAAATCCACTTGGAATGAAACAATGAGCCAGTCAGTCCTTCAATATAACATCATTTGCTACATGTTTGGTTTTGTATGGCAAGACAATGTAATCACATGTCATATTTTCATACACAGCTGGTAACTTCACCGTCAGGGTCAATTCAAGTAACATGCTGGCAGGATATTTAAGTTTGTGGTTACATATTACAGATAAAAAAATTATTACGACACCACTTTCCTTCCCTCACACCTCCCTTGTATCTGTAACCACAGGGAAACTGACCACTTTGGGTGTATTTTTCGCTGTGCTGGCCATGGTAAGTTTTGAGTTCAATCCAAGGGAATGAACTCCTCCATTTGAAATTGCTTCTTCAGCTGAAGCATGGTGGAATAATTGTGATGCTGTTGTGGCAGGATGCACAATGCGATGTGAAGAGCTGAACGTAGTCTCACCAGTCGGGAATCTCGGCAATTACAAGGCGTGAGCATTCAACAGGGCTATTTAGTTGAACCGTCACATTTCCCATCGGCATGTGTTCCGGATCCACAAGGTTTCCCAGTCCACCATGCTTAAATGGTTCTGCCCCATGTTTCCCGATCCGGCATATTTAAGTACCATCCAATCAGGTACACGTGGTTTTTGGCGCATAAAACATGACAGTTCCTTGCATTAGAAAGTCCGTTACTCAGCTCTGTTGAATAGTAACATAAGATCGAAATCATTGTGGTTTTTTGACTTCGATGCACTCCTGAACCACCGGACGGAAGGAGTTGAAAAATGATGTTATACTGGGGTGTGCACGGAAGTATATAAAACATTAAAAAATTCATTCTCCCAGAAGTTGGAACTGCAACACGCACACATCTTTTAATATTGTTATTTTGTGGAAGGGAGGAGGGATGGGGACAGAAGATAGATTTCGAAAGAATAGCTTGGTCCTGTGTTCGCATCGAGTAGCATTAGCTCTGTATGTCATGATATTTTGTCTAGAGATAAGTGTTTTGAAAAAACGTGCACCGAGGATGCGGTGAGCGTCATTTATAGAGCAGAACAGAGTAAGGTTGTAGCCATGGCAAAACATCTGGTAAGCAGGCAAGGCCAGTTGAAGGACTTTGTGAAAAAAGGCCATGCAAAGTGCTGCACACACAGCCATGGAATTTCTTGATCCCCTAAAGAGTGGCTTTGGCATGCGCCAGAAAGCGCCAATTGGCTGGATGTTGGTACCTCTCTCATTAGCCATGGCACTTCAGCAAATAATTGATTTGACTGTATATGGACTGACACAATCTGTGAACTTTCTGACCCACATTTCTCCTCAACAGCAAATTCCTCCCTACTTCTGGACTTGGTGATGAACAAACTTTTCCCAAAAATGTTTCCTGCTCTTCTCTGCGTCCCTATTGGTTCATTTGATCTTATACTTGTGACAGTCAACAATGTCTCTGTATTCTCAGAGAACACCTCAGTGCTGACGTTAGTCTGACAGTTCACACAGACAGAATTGGCAAGGAGTGCAAGCGGGCAGCAGCCATCTCACTTCAGGATTGCTCCTCTCGACCGCATATCAACTCCCTGATATTCAAATCAAGCCTCTGGCAATTCTTACATCACAGACTGCTCTTTGTGCACAGATCCATCCCATGACTGTTATTCAGTCATCCACACCTTGTTTCTGCCCATGGTACCCGAATCCTGTGGTGAGGCCTAGTCACATTTTGGCTCTATGGCTAGGATATCGGCAAGCCGTAACCCACCCCCTGAATTGACAGAAACCGTGCG
The DNA here is from genome assembly GCA_035128595.1 of Eptatretus atami. Taxonomy (NCBI): domain Eukaryota; kingdom Metazoa; phylum Chordata; class Myxini; order Myxiniformes; family Myxinidae; genus Eptatretus; species Eptatretus atami. Next base: position 141,847,322 of record CM068958.1, read on the forward strand.
GCGGCCGCAGAGTTTCCTGAGGTGGCCTCAGGGTGTGCCCTACGCCGTATGGCTATTCTTTTACAGGCCGATGGGTGCGCGCCGTGGAATTAATAGCACGGGAGTTTATAACTTTTTTCATTTTCTACGTTAGCCGTATCATATTCGACAAGCAAGCTGTGACCGTAGATGTGTTCCAACGTCGACCATACGTAGGGCCGTATGGTGGGCTTGCGTTATTCGTGCGGCTTGCCGTAGCCTCTTATCAATGAAAAATGAATTTTGCCCACGCCCAAAAATATTTACGGCGGCCGCACTCTTTCCCACGGTCGCCGTAGGGTAGTCCTAAGGCGTCCCTGTGTTCAACGTACGGTGGCCTTGCGGTCCTGTGTGACTACCTGCGGGCAACGCAGGGCGCACGCACGATTCCCCTACGCCTGCCGTGCGTCCTACGTACGGCCTCCGTGGCAGTCTGCGTCGACCGTGCGTAGCCCAGTAGAGATCGGAAGTATAGGTGTTTACCTATGTACTCCGACTGGTATATTCAGTTCTATATATTATCAGTTATAGTATATTCAGTTATATATCTGGTATACGTTCCGAACTGTTTAATTTTTTATTTGCAGTAAAAAAAGACTGGTATATATACCCACTCGTTATGCGTCCGTTACTGGCGCACGTTCGCGCCTGAGGGCCCCCTGCGGTCACCTTGTGGGCACCAATGAGGCTACCTTGGCGTCTGCTTGAAAATTATATGGCCGCCGCAGGAAGCCCTAAGGTCACGTGTCGACATCAATCAAGACCGTACGGCACCCCAACGTTTTCCATCTCGCACAATTTCTAATACGCGCGTGTGGCTTCCCCGAAAAATAAAAACATATGTGACTGGCTACATTGTGTGAACCCGTGGAAATACTCGCGGCCGCCCTATAATTTGCTAGTGGCCGTAGATTTTTGTAGACCCTACGCCCCCGTGCCAAATGTGACTTTAGGGGCCTGAGGCAGTTGTTTTGAACCCCATGCCTTCTCTTACTGGAAAGCAAATCAACCGAAGGCAACACTCAGATCATTCCACGAAGTCCCACAAGAAGTGTGTGTCCACTCTAAGGAGAAAACGCACTGTCCGTCTGCAAGACTGAGCCCCACGTTCAACCATTGTCTCACGCCTCTAAAACCTGTGGTGTCTTGTTAAGTCTGTCTCCGTGTACGCTCCCCCTCTATCCCTTCCCTCGTCTTCAAATATGGCGACAACACTCATCTCCTCTCGTGAGAGGCTGAATGTCTCCAATATGTGTTTGCTTCCAAATCTTGTGTCCCCCCCTTCGCTCTCCATACCCAACTTATCCAGTCAGCACCAACTGCTCCTGGACTCTTATCTTTTTGCACCTAAGAATGGAGAGAAGTTTCTGGCAACCCTTGAAAGACAACGCGCCATCAAGCTGCCATTACACAAACAAGGTGCAAAACCCAATCCCCTTAACTGTCAGCTTACTGCCAATAATCAGCAAAGTTCATGGAATTCAATCATTCAAGTTGACATAAAATCCTTAGTTTTCTCCAATGGTTTCATGCTCAATCACGAATTTGGATTCAGACCATGGTCACTCCAGCCTTGGTATAACTTGCTTTAACTCATCCCAACAATGGATGTCTGTATGCCCCTCGATGTGAGCATGGAGATCGGGGCTGTCTGTTTGGACATATCTGTGAGCTTTCGTAGTCTCGCATCCCGCTTGGCTCTGCAAACTCTCGGCCTATCGCATCCAAGGCCAAGTCACACGTGGTTTTATGATTTTCCTCTAACTCTCATAGGGAACGTGTGGCTTCAAGTAATCCTTTCAGTCCCTCCGTATTAGGCTGGGTACTTCAAGGAAGAGTTCTGGGCCGCCCATCCTATTCTAAAAACTCATCAATGATTCCTCTGACTCTCTGGAAAATTCTATTTATGCTATTTGCTGACGACTCCACCGCTTCGCCGTGACATCCGCTCATCCTTCAGACAGGCATGATGCAGCCTCTTCCTTTTCTTCAGACCTTGAAAAAAATGCACAAGCTGGTCAAAGCACTGGGAATAGGTCTTTAAATACCCGACAAATCTCACACTCACTCTCTCCCTTGATATAACTTGCATGCAAACGCTTCCTAACGCAGTTTCTCTCAGCATCTCTTGAAGAAGTTCATCACTCAACTCTGGGTCCTCACTCTCAGCCATGATCTTTCTTGGCAAACCACATTTCAGTTGGGCTTCCAAAGCAGTATGAATGGGCATACTGCGTCGCACGAAGTCCTTCCTTGGTAGCCCCTGACTCCTATCCTTACCTTCAAGGCCTTGACTTGCAGCTTGACAGAGGACTGCTCTCACTCTCTGGCTGGCCCCCTGCCTCACACTTGCTCAACTTGACGCCAGTGGAAGCGAGGCCTTCAACAATCACTGGAATTGGAATCTTCCCGTGGCAAAGCTGAGTCTATGGGCTTATCACTTTCCCATCACAGAAGGGTCAGTGGTGTCTCTGTCCTTCGACTAACCTCCTTTTGTCTTGCAACCTCTGCTCTTCCCTGCTTTATTCCCATCAGGTTTCTGCAGGCGTACATGGCGCACTGGCAATGCCTTTCTGGTGAAACTCCAAAATTCCAGAATCACTGCTCCCTTCGACTCTTCATTCCTCTTTTTTTTCCCCACTCTGGAAACTGACAACTCCCATCTCTTCACCTCACTTTCCTCTCAAGGTCTTCAATAAAAGCTGTTCACCACCATTTCTAGATCCCCCATCCCATAAACCATCGAGTCTTTTCTACCCTGTTAAACCTCAACCGCACCTCCTCATATTATCCCACCTGCTTTCCAAATTTCGCAGTTTTTCCTGCCTCGAGTTTGCTTCTGTATTTTATCATGTCTCACCCATTGCGTTCCTCCTGCCCTCATTCCTCCCCCCTTCCTTTATTTGCCCAGTCTCCCTCAACACTGGGATGGTCCAAACTTTAATTTACTTGAGAACATATGTGCTGCATGCTCAAATACAGAACAATACTCATTTGATTTAGTTTGGCAGCAAGTGGCTTGCTGTGCTTGGTAGGCAGTATGCTGGGGTGAGCTGTTGCCGCTGAGCGTACCCTGTAGCTGAGAGCAGGATTTGTAATTTGAGCAGAATGCCAGTGACAACGTCATATTCCGAGGAAAGGGCCTCCTACGTACAAACCACTGAGATGAGAGAGTTTAGAGCTGGGCCGAGTTTCAAAGCCCAGGCAAACAGCTCAAGGTGAGTGCACATACCATTCATGGCTAGACTATCCTGCGAGGCCCATAAAAATAGCTATACAGTCCCGACAAACAACAATTGCCTGCATGTGGCCAAAAAAAAAATGCAGGCGGTGGAACAAAGCACTTCAACTTTGGCAAGCTTGAATTTAAGCAAATGTAAAATGTACGGGTGAAAGTATTTATGTGACTTTTTTCTCTATAAACCTTTCCTTTACAGGCATTTTTGCTACGAGACTGCAAGCTCATGCTGGCCCTGGCTTGACGTATCCTTTTGAAGAAGCGGTAGGAACACTCGTATGTTCTCACTTAAAAGCAGTCTTGTCATGGTTCCGCTAGAAAAAGTATATAAACTCTGTTGTTGCTGATGACTCACCAGTAGGAAGAGTTTGCATTGAAAATGCCGTACTTTGTATGTTATGTTGACAGAATGGTAGCAATCCATCTGCCTTTCAATTGTGTCAAAATAATCATGGATCTCTTCATAATGAAGATTGGAAGCCGATTTTTGATTTTCGAAATTTCAAAGTCCCGTTGCTAAGCAACGGTGGCGTCCATAGCAACGGTGTTCAAAAGCATACAACTAGATCCTGGTATGAACCTGCCAGTCAAGTTTCATCAAAATCAGTTGACTCCTCTGGCCTCCAGAGCTGTCCATTACATACAA
>CM068958.1:141851730-141867507 GCA_035128595.1 Eptatretus atami
AAAACCTATCTCTTCCGTCAAAATGACCAAATCAAATCGGATTTTTATATGTTGTACTTATGGACATTACGCACAGCTTCTAGGAAATGAAATTGCGAGAAAAAAATCGAGAAGAAAAAAATAAAAATATAAATAATAAACAAGTTCAAGTGGGCGTGGCTCCGCCCACAAGGGGCGTGGACGCCCTTCATACAAAAAGACACAACTAGACCATGATATCTAGCTTGTGTCCAAGTTTCATTAAGATTGCATCAAACGTCACGGAGCTATGCTCTGGAGAGTCACAAACAGACAGACAAGCTGGTAGGCGGACATGGGTAGTCAACTACCCAATAGAGAACCTGACGTGATGGCCCGTTCGATGGGAATGACCTGAGGATTAAGCACAAGAAAATTCATGATTCTAGGTTCAAGGTTAATGCTGCAGATTGTTTTTTCGTTAAAATACCCCCACATTTAGAGGTTTTTCGGCCGTTGCCTAGGCAACACGGAGTCTGCAAGGTTTTTCTACACATAACTAGGCACATACCATGAACCTACAATACCAGTTTCATGTATATCTGACTCATAGTCTCTGAGATATAACGAACTTCGTTTTTTTATTGTTTTCGAACCAGGGTTCACTCAAAAGTGTATCTTCTCCGACAGTTTTCATAGGATCCGGCTGGAATTTTTGACAATATGGCTGAATGTACTGCCCACAGCTGCCGCTCGTGGCCCGATTTTGATTTTCGAAAAAATTAATTTTTTATGATTTTCAAAATTTCAAAGTCCCGTTGCTGAAGGCACGGTGGTGTCCATAGCAACGGTTCTCATTTGCACAAACACTAGGTCATGGTATGAACCTACCAACCAAGTTTCATCGAAATCGCCATTGTATTAACGGAGCACTGGACCGAAAGAGGGGACAGACAGACAGACAGACAGACAGACAAACATATCGACGAAATAACTGATAATAAGGGTAGATCAAAAAAAAAATTTTTTTTCGACTGGATTCGACTACCCAACACACAGACCACAACGAACGAAATAGTGTTCACTGCTGGCGCCCGCGAACCAACTGCTGGCCGCGAACAAATAAGCACACTGACGCTAGGCCGAGGCTTCGGGCTTAAGCATGCTCATGGGCTGTACCTTCGAAATTAAAGGTCCAGAAGATAAATAAAATAGGGATACATTTGTCCATGTAATGTTTTAAAATAACGCTTTTTCTTGCGACAAAACATATCTTCCAGTGTCTGAACATTTCGAATAAAATAAATTCAACCGTCATTTTTACGGGCTTTTATATCAAGTTTTAATATAAATACTATTCTTTTGTATTATGCATCTCCTCGCCTCCGCACTGAGTCTGTGGCCTGATATGGATTTATTTGGTCTGGTGTTGGTGGAGGGCAGGCATGATGTCTGAATTGCCCTCTTCCTGTCTCAAAGTTCCTTGCTATTCATTGTTTTAAAGTTGAGACTGGAATTTGATAGGTAGTGAGAAGCAGTGGGAAACGGAGGTACATGAATATTGGCAAGACATGTGTAAACAAGGAGTTAAAAGGAACTTCACAGCAGGAGGAGGCTATTCGCCCATCAAGCGAATAAGCTTCCTCTGCATTGAAGCACTACCTTTAGACTTTGCTTTTAGCCTTTTTTTCTTTTCTTGAAAATTAGAGCACTCCACAGTCCTACAGCTTCTGTCCGTAGCTCAATGGCGTACTGCTCCCGCTACGGCTGGTGCTCCAGCATCACATCTGTCACTGCTGGATTCTGTGAAATCTGAAGCTCTCGGAATTATTGGAATCTCCATGATGAAGATGAAACACAAAGGTCTGTTGCTGTCACATCACATACAGGTAGCATGGTGTCTGTTTTCTCCCATCTATTCACCAACGTTTGCTCCTCTGCATTTTTCCAGTCCTCGCAACTCTTCCCAGCTACTCCAGGAACCATGCGTTCTTCTTCGTAACCTCTCTTGGTTTAACTTCCAAATCCAGGCTGACTGCACATCTCAATTCTTTTATTCCTCACTTCTCCTGTCTATGGAACTGCTTCCAGGGCTGTTCTGTCTCAATATTCACTCTCGGCTAGAGGCGGTCAAGCACTGCCCCCTTCATGTTATCCATCTCCTGCCCATGATCTTATTACCCTCATTAAGCCCTCCTAAATAACATTCTTACTTGCTGATTTCAGCTTTTCCTCCCTCCTCTCTCTGTCTCCCTCCCTCCTTCTCACCCCTTTTTCTCTGATGCTCTGTCTATGTTCTCTTCTCTCTCTCTCTCTCTCTCTCTCTCTCATTCTCTCTCTCTCTTCTCTCTTCTTCCCTTTTTCTCGTCTCTCCTCTTCTGTTCTCTCTCTCTGTCTCTCTCTCTCTCTTCTCTCTCTCCTCTTCTCTCTCTCTCATCGCTATCTCAACACCCCTCCTTTCCTTCATCTATGCACTCTCTCTCCTCCTCTTTTTCCCCTCTCTCCTTTTCGCTGTATTGTACCATTACTAATACACACACAGAAAACGACTGCAATAAATGAACCCCAGTCGACTAGTAATTAACTAGGCAACTCAACCTCACAGGAGACTCAAAACTTTACACATGTAATCATTGAGATGTGTGGTAGCCTCTTAGCACGAGAAGTGTGATGAATATGGTGGTGTTACAACTTGTATAGAGACTGCTTCAGGCTGCAAAGCTGAGATGTTTGGGAGTGTGGTAATACGTAGGTGGAGGAAGTCTCGCTGGTCTTCCAGAGGTGCTTGCGGTTGCGGCGATAAACCTGACCATCTTGCGTCATCACATGATATGAACGGGTGAATGGTGACGGCCGGTGAAAACTATGGCTCCAGACCTTTTCTTGCTTGATGCGGACCGCTTTTCACCTGGAGTAAGTGTGGGAGCTCTTGTGGTGTCCGGTTGTAGAACTTTCTTCACCACCTGCTGACGCTGAACCAATAGCTGACGTGAATCTGCCGGGATATGCAGTTTAAAGAGTCCCTCTGTTATCGGTAGCCTGTCTCGGAGCCCTTGATTCATCAATAGCTGAGCTGGGGAGTGGGGTACTCCTGCTATGGAGTGTTCCCATCCGTCAGCAGGGTCAAATCCAAACCATCACCAAGATTATTGTAGGCCGTGAGCGCGGCCGTTTATCATTTGGTTTTGTGGCACCCAGTCGGGAACTACAAACCTGATTGGCTGAAAATAAGATTAAGTTAATAAAAAGTGTATTATGAATGTTACCAGTTTAAAAAGTGTGGATAAGCTATGTTAAAACTCGGCCGAAATTTGAAACGAGTGCACGGTGAGGGTTATGCTGAAAAAAACATGATATTAGAAACTACTTTTTCGAAAATTATTGCATAATATTATTAGAAAAATTGAACAAACACCCTGAAACTCGAACTTGTTATGTAACTATCATAATAAAACCACGTGCCAAGTTTCAGTTGAATATGTTAAAGGGGTGTGGGGAAAAAAAAGTCTGAAAAACCACCGGTGGACGGACAGATGGACAGACTGACGGACGGGACGGATGGACAGACGACGAGGACAGCGAACCTATAGTCCGCTCCGGTGAAACTGAAAACACGAATGGTTTTGTAAACGAGGTGATTTGTTCTGTTGTGGCAATTTTTGGTTTCGGGTGTTTGGACCACAGTTTCAGACATTGAATTAGCAATCAAGAAAACCCGTAAATGGCGTAACCCGGGTGGATCTTTTGTGGATGATAAACGAGGGCGTGGTATTTGGCTGACTTCACTTTGTACCAGACTCGCCGGTCTAATGGCTCGAGCGTCCACTCTGAGTTTGGAAAGGTCGGTGGTTCAAAATTCCAGCCGAGTCCTGGCAAAGACTTTTAAATGGTGCGTGCTGCTTCCTTGCTTGACGCAGCATTTAAAATGTATAGAGCACGGACACAACCATACGTTGATAACATAGGTAGATCTGATGTGGTCTTCTTCCTCTGTTGATGTTCTTTAAAGAGCAAAATATTATGAGAAATGTGCCACATGTGCACGCCCATGATGTTTGCTGCTCGACACCCATCCCAAGCAGTATTTTGGCATTGCATCACATTATCCCTTGATTGGAAATGCTGAAACCTCATCTTCTTCTGGTGGGAAACCTGTCGTGTACTTTTCATTGGTGTCAATTTGTTAGTACTTTTACATCATGAATTTTGTTCCATTTACTTGTCCAACCAATAGCAGCAGAGTAGGTGTGTTTTTTTTAAAAAAAAAGATCTGGTTTCTAACCAATCATTTGGCTTGACACTACTACTGGGCTCTTGGACTCCCCTGGAAGAGGAAAAGGCTTGAACAGAAGCGTGACGTGTTTTTTCCGTCCTGGCACTCACTATTTTAAGCGTGTGGAAATGATTCCACGGACTTGAGTTTCACTGGAGTTAAACAGAAGTTCACTGGAGTTTAAACCACATTGCAGAGCTCTATCTTCAGCGCCGCTTTGCTCTCTGCACTGCGGACTTTCATACCACGTTCCGCGTCACCGCTACCTATCTTCAGTGGGTTTTCAACTCCTTTTAACCGCAGGACTTCTGTCAACGTATCCCGTTTTTGGAGGAGCCGCTTATTTCTATGGGCATTGGACATTTATTGACACTCGAGTCACCGAATGGATCATATGATTTCGTGGACACAACGCCAAATTGGTCCACTGGTGGCACACCATTTCTTGCTTCTTTTTGAACTTGTGACAGCATTCACCCAACATCAAGTTTAACAGCTTATGACACACACCACTCAGACTGGACGAAGTCATCAACCTTATAGCAGAGAGTAAAAGTCGACACATCTCGATTTTCAGATGCTTTGACTGACCAATACAGAATTGCAAACCTTTTCTCCTTGAGCTCCTTTTTGAAACAGTCAAGACAGGGAGGAGCATGATGGAGGAGATGGATGGCCTGGTTGGGGAGAGGTGGTTGGGTCGGTTCGACTGGTTGAGCGACATTTCACTTTGGCCTTGAATGATGTCGAACAGATCTCAATTCATTTAATGAATCTGATACTTTTTCAAATTTGTGATCGGAGTGCAAGAGACCTGAACCCCAAAACTGTGGGAACAACGACCTGATAGACAACATGTGAATGAATGATGGGATGGCTCAGTGTCTGCGAAAAAGGGATTTGGAAAGAAGAAACCATTTATTTATTTATTTATTAGGGATAGCATGAGGGTGGGGCTGTGGGCGCGTGCGCGGCACACCCGGATCTCACTTGCCTGGATGCGCGTGTGCGCGGCACGCCCGGATCCCACTTGCCAAGACGTTGTTGTGCAGCCATGTCGGGATAGCGTGAGTTAGGGATGTACGGATTGCCTCCTTCGGGAGACCGCTCCGTATACCCGCTTCTGTGCTTCCTTTTCCAGGCTTCACATGGGATATGCTTAATTACGTTGATTTGTGCACCGGAATCGCTTGAATCATGATACATAATGTAATTTTTAGGTTTCTGACAAATACAGTATTAATTACAAGAAGGCACTCGGGAGAGCGCGCATACCCCGCCACGTAATGCCTGACTCCAAGAGAACATATCTGGCCCAATACATTTTGAGATATGTGCTATATATCATTTTTAGCCGGCGACCTCTCAATGGAGAAGAATCAATTTTAAAATTCTAGTAGTCTGATCCAGATCCGAAGTTCACGCAAAATCTAATAAGTTCTCCCTTGCACACACGCTAACCTGTCCACAAAATTTCATCCGGATCGTCCAACAACCTTTGAGATATCCTGTACACACACACAGACAGACAGACAGACAACAACGGAGACAACACAGACAGGGGTGAAAACATAACCTCCTTGACATTGGTGGTGGAGGTTAAACTGATTACTAAAGGACGTTTTATTTTTTGGGGTTGGAACGAGCAGAATATTTGAATCTTCTGTCTCACGCTTCCCACAAATGCCACACTACTTGATACATAACCCTCCCCTTCCCATTCTCATGTCTCCAACCACGACCAATCCCCCACGCCCACGCTCCCAAAACCGAACGATTTCCTTCCCCTATAACTCCCCTTTGTTTCGACGTCAACAGACGCTTGAAAACGGGGGCTTGTATATTTTGGGGGTCTGTTCGTCCATGCCGCACTTTACATCACGGCACCCCTACATACCATCTGAAATTATTATTTATTATTTGGGACCACCACCGACAATACCACCTTGAATTATTTATTTAGGAATAATTTATTAGGACCACCACGGAACATACCACCTCAATAATTATTTACTTATGTCGCTTTATTAAGACCACCACGGACATACCCACCTAAAATTATTTATTTATATTCACATTATTAGGAACACCACCAACATACTACCTTGGATTTCATAAATAATTTAAAAATTTCTAAAAACATGTTTTGATTTTGACATTATGGAGTATTTTTTTGTGATCGGTGACAAAAAAAAAATAATCACAATTCAATCCATTTTAAATTCAAGCTGAACAACAAAATGTGACAAGTCAAGGGTTGTGAATACTTTCTGAAGACACTAACTAGCACTGCAGATGATATACACTCTCTATCAATAAAAAAATTAAAAAAATTAAACCTGTGCACTTCATTGTTGTTCATGTGATATATTTGTGACACCATGGGACACAGGTGAGGTGTGAAAGTGTGACAGAGAAATGCTGAATAATTACATGTCCATTGCATTGGTGACCTAATCAGGTAATGCTGTGTTGTGGCAAATGTTTTTCACATCAAGGATGTTTTCCAATATGGAAGTAACAACCTCAATCACAGGTATATCTACCTCAGGCAGCAACCACTTCCGTTGCATTGTCGTCGCATCAACCTAACCATGTAAACACTCAAATCGGAGCCTGAGGAATGGTATTCCACGCCCAATTGACTCTGTTCCAGCTCATCGAGGGTCTGTGGTGTCTCGGCTTGGTTCGAACGTGACGTCATTGATATTCCAGAGATGTTCAATTGACTTGAATCTAGCGAGATGGCAGGCCAGGGTGTCGTGACATATAACGATGGCATTGACAAAACGTTCCTGTTCAAATGGCCATGACCAGGAGCCATTATCATGCGTAAAGATGGATTGCTGGGCCATGTTGTTGATGGATAGATAACACAAGTTGCTGTGACATCTCACTCATGTATCAATCTGCCATAAGATTGCCATGGATATGGAATCAGTGGTTGTGAAGGGATTCGGCAGTACCAACTCACATCATGACACCACGTCCAAAATTTGTGGCTTTCCTCGATATAGATTGGAGACATATCGCTCATTGCGTATTCTGTTGACCCCCATATGGCCATCTTGCATTTCAAGAAGAAACCTGGGCTGTTTTTCACTTAAACGTAAACACTTGCCCCCTATCTCCAGTGTCTATCGGACGTGCTGATTTGACCACTGCAAACATGCTTGGATGTGTCGCGGTGCAAGTATTGGTGGTGAATAAGATGACGAGCATGAACCCTGCATTATGGGGACCCCTCAAGAGGTTGTTTGACACTTATCCTGTGAGGTCCAGGAGTATGTTTGGACTACTCTTCGCAGTTGGAAACCGATTAACATAAATGGGTCGTGTGAATGTCGGTCCGGAAGTGGGAGCCGTTAACACTGGGACGTCCATTTCTTGGCATAACCCTTGTTGTATCCTGTGGCTTGACATCCTTTGAGGTCATAAACACTTCCTCTCCTCACGTTGGAGCCTGTTGCAACATGGCTAATGGAAAAAATCCTGCTTCAAGGTGTCCAATTATATATATTTGATTCCTCTCATTTTCTGACAGATTGCGGCATTGTAATGAATTAGTACATCCTTGTTAACTTGAATCAAAAAAATTGAAATCACCGATAGTTATTATCTCGCCACCGAAGGTGGGTGGAATCGATGTTTTCACCCCTGTTTGTTTGTTTGTCTGTGAGAAGGATATCTCAAAACGTTTTATGGACGATTCGGACTGAAACATGGTGGACAGGTTGGTTTATGTGATAAGGACAAAGTGATTCGATTTTGGTGAGGATCAGGATACGAGACTTTTTAAATGATTCTTCACCATTGAGAGATAGGACAAAAACAATATATAGTAAGATATTTAAAATGTTGTGAACGGATGACAAAACTTGGTGGATGGTTGGGAAGGTGACAAGAAGAAGCCGATTCGATTTTTGTTCAGATCCAGTCTGGTCTTTCAGTGGGCAGCAAAACGTAAACTGTTCACACGCTGGAGGTGGTATGTTCTTTTACCGAGTGCCGTTCTAATTAATAACCCAATCAGTGTTTTTTGGATTGATCGATCCACACGCCGGTATCTCAGAAATAATGTTGTGAATATGCTCAGAATGCCTCGTGTCACCTCTAAAAACCTGAAGGTTCATGGGTTGTACGTGCTGAACGATTATCACGAGGTAATTACATTACGTGGAAACTTGCAATCAGGTGTTCTGCACATCCCTCGTGCCAAAAATCCACTTGGAATGAACAATGGAGCAGTCAGTCCTTCAATAATAACATCATTTCTACATGTTTGGTTTTGTATGGCAGACAATGTAAATAACATGTTCATATTTTCATATCAACAGCTGGTAACTTCACCGTCAGGGTTCAAATTCAGTACATCTGGCAGGATATTTACAGTTGTGGTTACATATTGATCAGTAAAAATTATAACGACACCACTTCTCCTTCCCTCACACCTCCCTGTATCTGTAACCACAGGGAACTGATCCACTTGGGTGTATTTTTAGCTGTGGCTGCCAGGTAAGTTTTGAGTTCAATCCAAGTGGAACTGAACTCCTCATTTGAAAATTGCTTCTTTCAGCTGAAGCATGGTGGTATAATTGTGATGCTGTTGTGACAGGATGGACAATCGATGCTGAAGAGCTGCAACGTAGTCTCACCAGTTCGGGAATCTCGGGCAATTACAAGCGTGAGCATCAACAGGGCTATTTAAGTTGACCGTCACATTTCCCATCGGCAGTGTTTCCGGATCCACAAGGTTCCCAGTCCACCATGCTTAATGGTCTGCCATGTTTCCCGATCCGGCATATTTAGAGTAACCATTCCAATCAGGTACACGGTGGTTTGCAGCATAAACATGACAGTTCCTGCATTAAGTAAAGTCCGTTTACTCAGCTCTGTTAAATAGTAACATAAGATGAAAATCATTTGTGTGTTTATTTGACTTCGATGCACTCCTGAACCACCGGACGGAAGGGAGTTGAAAACTGATGGTTATACGTGGGGTGTGCACGGGAAGATATAAAACATTAAAAAAATTCATTCTCCCAGAAGTTGGGAACTGCAACACGCAACATCTTTTATATTGTTATTGTGGAAGGGAGGAGGGATGGGGCAAAGAAGATAGATTTCGAAAGAATAGCTTTGGTCCTGTGTTCGCATCGAGTAGCATTACTCTGTTCAGAATATTTTGTCTAGAGATAAGTGTTTTGAAAAAACGTGCACCGAGGATGCGGTGAGCGTCATTATAGAGCAGAACAGAGTAAGTTGTACTGGCAAAACATACCTGTAAGCAGGCAAGGCCAGTTGAAGACTTGTGGAAAAAAAGGCCATGCAAAGTGCTGCACACACAGCCATGGAATGTTCTTGATCCCTAAAGAGGGCTTTGGCATGCCCAGAAAGAGCCAATTGGCCTGGATGTTGGTACCTCTCTCATTAGCCATGGCACTTCAGCAAATAATTGATTTGACTGTATATGGACTGACAACAAATCTGTGAACTTTCTGACCCACTTTCTCCTCACAGCAAAATCCTCCCTACTTCTGGACTTGGTGATGAACAAACTTTCCCAAAAATGTTTCCTGCTCTTTCCTCTGCGTCCCTATTGGTTCATTTGATCTTATACTTGTGACAGTCAACATGTCTCTGGTATTCTCAGAGAACACCTCAGTGCTGACGAGTCTGACAGTTCACACAAGAACAGAATTGGCAAGGAGTGGCAAAGCGGGCAGCAGCCATCTCCTTCAGGATTGCTCCTCCACGCATATCAACTCTCCCTGATATTAAATCAAGCCTCGGCAATTCTTACATCACAGACTGCTCTTTTGTGCACAGATCCATCCCATACGTTATTCGTCATCCACACCCTTGTTTCTGCCCATGGTACCCGAATCCTGTGGTGAGGCCTAGTCACATTTTGGCTCTATGGCTAGGAATATAGGCAGCCGTACCCACCCCCTGAATTGAAGAAACCTGCGGCGGCCGCAGAGTTTCTGAGGTGGCCTCAGGTGTGCCCTACGCCGTAATGGCTATTTTTTACAGGCCCGTATGGGTCCGCCGTGGATTAATCAGCACGGAGTTATAACTTTTTTCATTTTCTACGTTGCGCGTATCATATTCGACAAAGCCAAGCTGTGACCGTAGATGTGTTCCAACGTCGACCATACGTAGGGCCGTATGGTGGGCTTGCGTTATTCGTGCGGCTGCCGTAGCCTCTTATCAATGAAAATGAATTTTGCCCAACGCCCAAAATATATTTACGGCGGCCGCACTTTTCCACGGTCGCCGTAAGGGTAGTCCTAAGGCGTCCTGTGTTCAAACGTACGGTGGCCTTGCGTCCTGTGTGACCCTGCGGGGCAAACGCAGGGGCACGCACGATTCCCCTACGCCTGGCCCCGTGCGTCCTACGTACGGCCCTCCGTGGCAGTCTGCGTCGACCGTGCGTCAGCCCTAGAGATCGGAAGTATAGGTTGTTCCTATGTTACTCCGAACTGGTATATTCAGTTACTATATATTAATCAGTTATAGTATATTCAGTTATATATACTGGTATAGTTCCGAACTGGGTTATAATTTTTTATTTCAGTAAAAAAAAGAACTGGTATATATACCCACTCGTTATGCGTCCGCTGGCGCACGTTCGCCCGAGGCCCCCCCTGCGGTCACCTTGTGGGCACCAATGAGGCTACCTTGGCGTCTGGCCTTGAAAATTATATGGCCGCCGCAGGAGCCTAAAGGTCACCGTGCGACAATCAATCAAAGACCGTACGGCACCCCAGGGGGGGCGTTTTCCATCTCGCACAATTTCTAATACGCGCGTGTGGCTCCCCGAAAAATAAAAAATATGTGACTGGCTACATGTGTGAACGCCGTGAAATACTCGCGGCCGCCTAATATTTGCTAGTGGCCGTAGATTTTTGTAGACCCTACGCCCCCGTGCCAAATGTGATTTAGGCCTGAGGCAGTTGTTTTGAACCCCATGCCTTCTCTTACTGGAAAGCAAATCCAACCGAAGGCAAACCTCAGATCATTCCACGAAGTCCCACAAGAAGTGTGTGTCCACTCTAAGGAGAAAAACAGCCTGTCCAGTCTCAAGACTGACCACGTTCAACATTGTCTCACGCCTCTAAAACCTGTGGTGTCTTGTTAAGTCTGTCTCCGGTGTACGCTCCCCCTCTATCCCTTCCCTCGTCTTCAAATTGGCGACACCCATCTCTCTCGTGAGGAAGGCTGAATGTCTCCAATATGTGTTTTGCTTCCAAATCTTGTGTCCCCCCCTCGCTCTCCATACCCAACTTATCCAGTCACACCCAACTGCTCCTGGACTCTATCTTTTGCACCTAAGAATGGAGAGAATTTCTGGCAACCCTTGAAGACAACCGCATCAACTGCATTACACAAACAAGGTGCAAAACCCAATCCCCTTAACTGTCAGCTTACTGCCAATATCAGCAAAGTTCATGGAATTCAATCATCAACAGTTGACATAAAATCCTTAGTTTTCTCAATGGTTTCATCTCAAATGCACGAATTTGGATTCAGACCATGGTCACTCCACCTTGGGTATAACTGCTTTAACTCTCCCAAACAATGGATGTACTGTATGCCCCTCGGATGTGAGACATGGAGATCGGGGCTGTCTTTTGGACATATCTGTGAGCTTTCGATAGTCTCGCATCCCGCCTGCTCTGCAAACTAACTCGGCCTATCAGCATCCAAGGCCAAGTCACACGTGCTTTTATGATTTCATCTAACTCTCATAGGGAACGTGTGGCTCTCAAAGTAATCTCTTCATCCCTCTCGTATTAAGGCTGGGGTACTTCAAGGAAGAGTTCTGGGCCCCATCCTTTCCTAAACTCATCAATGATTCCTCTGACTCTCTGGAAAATTCTATTTATGCTATTTGCTGACGACTCCACCCTTCGCCGTGAACATCCGCTCATCCTCAGACAGGCATGATGCAGCCCTCTTCCTTCTCTTCAGACCTTGAAAAAATGCACAACTGGTCAAACACTGGAATAGGTCTTTAAATCCCGACAAATCTCAACTCCACTCTCTCCTCGAATATAACTTGCATGGACAAACCTTCCTAACGCAGTTTTCTCAACAATCCTCTTGAAGAAGTTCATCACTCAAACTCTGGGTCCTCACTCTCAGCCATGATCTTTCTTGGGCAAACCACATTTCAAAGTTGGGCTTCCAAAGCCAGTATGAATGGGCATACTCGTCGCACGAAGTCCTTCCTTGGTACCTGAACTCCTATCTTACCTTCAAGGCCTTCACTTGCAGCTTGACAGAGGACTGCTCTCACTCTCTGGGCTGGCCCCCTGCCTCACACTTGCTCAACTTGACGCCGTGGAAGCGAGGCCTTCACATCATGGAATTGGAATCCTCGCCGTGCAAAAGCTGAGTCTATGGGCTTATCACTTTCCCATCACAGAAGGTCAGTGGTGTCTCTGTCCTTGACTAACTCTCCTTTTGTCTTGCAACCTCTGCTCTTTCCCTGCTTTATCCCATCAGGTTTCTGCAGGCGTACATGGTCGCACTGGCAATGCCTTTCTGGTGAACCCAAAATTCCAGAATCACTGCTGCCCTCGACTCATTCATTCCTCTTTTTTTCCTCCTCCACCTGTGAAACTGCACAACGTCCAGTCCTCTTCAATCTCATTCTCCCCTCCAAGTCCTTCAAGAAAGCTTTTCACCACCATTTCAGATCCCCCATCCTAAACCATGAGATTTTTTCTACCCCTGTTAACGCCCTCCCTAAGCCCATCCTCTTTCCAAATTTCGCAGTTTTTCCTGCCTCGAGTTTGCTTCTGTATGTTATCATGTCCACCATTGCGTTCCTCTCTGCCCCTCATTCCTCCCCCCTTCCCTTTATTTGCCAGGTCTCCCTCAACAACTGGGGAGGTCAAACATTTAATTATACTTTGAGAACATATGTGCTGCATGCTCAAATACAGAACAATACTTCATTTGATTTTAGTTTGGCAGCAAGTGGCTGCTGTGCTGGGTAGCAGTATCGCCTGGGGTGAGCTGTTGCCCGGGCTGATGCCAGTACCCTGTAGCTGAGAGCAGGAAATTTGTAAATTTGAGCAGAATGCAGTGACAAACGTCATTCCGAAGGAAAGGGCCTCCACGGTACAAACCACTGAGATGAGAGAGTTTAGAGCTGGGCCGAGTCTTCAAAGCCCAGGCAAGACAGCTCAGGTGAGTGCAACATACCATCTCATAGCTAGACTATCCTGCGAGCCCATAAAAATAGCTATACAGTCCCGACAACACAACAATTGCCTGGCATGTGGCCAAAAAAAAAATGCAGCGTGGAACAAAGCACTTCACTTTCGGCAAGAGCTTTGAATTTAAGCAATGTAAAAATGTACGGGTGAAAGTTATTTATTGACTTTTTTCTCTAATAAACCTTTCTTTACAGCATTTTGCTACGAGACTGCAAGCTCATGCTGGCCACTGGCTTTGACGTATCCTTTGAAGAAGCGGTAGGACACACTCGTATGTTCTCGACTTAAAAGCCAGTCTGTCATGGTTCCCTAGAAAAGTATATAAATCTGTTGTTGCTGAATGACTCACCAGTAGGAAGAGTTTTGCATTGAAGAAAATGCCTGTACTTTGTATGTTATGTTGAACAGAATGGTAGCAATCCATCTGCCTTTCATTGTGTCAAAATAATCCATGATTCCTCTTCATATGAAGATATAGTACCCGTGGGGGCCTGTTCTAATATATCTGGTTGAGGTCATTGTAAGTGAGGGTTAACGTCCATCGGTGGAGCATTGAATGTGGATATGGCACAGGCAATGATGGGTCAAGTGGCCTTGGACCTGTTCCTCAATTCCTCTTATATTGGTAGCAAAGCATGACATGAATGACAGTCTAAAAAATCTTGTGGTTTGGAACTCCCAATGCAATTATCACAATCCTGCCCAAATAAAACAAGTAATAAATACATTTTTTTGAAAAAGGATGGAGAGATGGGATCCAAAACATACAGGTGGTTAGACAAAAAAAAGAAAAAAGGACCACTGGATTGGTAGCTTATCTGGGCCAGCTGAGCTAATGGTAGGAACAAAAAATTTAGTAGCATTGTGACTTGGAAAGGTTCCGTGCAGAAGAAGATTTCTTTAAGGAAATTAAAGCGATTTTCCCCAAAAGTTGACGAGTCGGCCATTATTGACAACACTGTCGCGGTTAGTGATCAACAGGTACCGTCTCGCAATTTACAACAAACATCCTACCCCTGGCCTAATGATGTAACCCAAATTTGATAGAATTAGACGTTGGTCTAGAGAGAAGAATTTTGGAAGGAATTATGCGTAGACCTGCCAGTTTGACACCGTGTCCGGTCATTTCTGATCCGGGTTGGCCCTCGGGCACAATTTTAACAACCAGAGACCCTGTCCTATATGTTTCACCATAACCCAGGTTTGTTGTTTTTTTGCCTATACTCGAGCAGTATCAGCTTTGCCTTTACACCGCCCAAATAAAGGTAAGGGTCAGATGCTTGGAGAACAAGATTGCCCGTCGGGCGAACGGGAACGGGACAGTGCCATTTTATTTTCTAAAAGAAAACATACCCAATGTTCACAAATAAATTACTTTGTTGCATGCCAGCTCAGACTTTCTTGTCTTCAACCCGTGGATGTTCCCGGAGGGACGGTATTTACTGCTGAGTCAAAGAGGTTACGCCATTCTAATGGATGAATGCGAACACATTCACTGCTGTTCCTATAATATCGATGTTCAAACAGCAGAACTGCTTCTGGGTCCATGGGTTTTTGAAGAAGTTCAAGAATCTGTCGTGCTCTCAATGGCTGGAAGACAGCACTTCGTGCGCATCGATGTTGATCAGTAGCGGAACTGTAGAAGAAGTGGAACTAATCTAAGATCTTGCTTTCAAATGGGTGAGTTATCCGTTTATAACTTTTTCAACAAGAAGATGCATAGAAAAAAGGGGGCACATCTAATTTTGAGCTGCTGGTCGGGGCCCGAATCCCTCACACCAAACTATCAATTGTGACGAACGGTGCATTTGCAGCAACATCAATGAAATGTCTGACTCCTCGAAAGTCCTAAAAGGATGTGACGTTGGGTGTACCCACCACTCTGGTTTCGCATGGTTCCTGGTGACATCAAAGATCTGCTACTGGTGCTCCTCACAAGTGGGATCTTTTGACATCCACCAGCGCAATGTTCAGTCCCATCAATGTGGGGCCTTACTGACCCTTACAGTATGTTTAGCAGACCCGACACCATAATGAACATTTTAATGTTATATACCCTCATAGATCCACAATAACAAGATGAATTTATCCCAATGATTAGTATTTAAAAATCAATAGTCTTAACATGAAATTGGAGATGTTTTATTAACGATGTGTCATACTCGGTACTATGGATGTTGTACTTATGGACATTACGCACAGCTTCTAGGAAATGAAATTGCGAGAAAAAAATCGAGAAGAAAAAAATAAAAATATAAATAAATAACAAGTTCAAGTGGGCGTGGCTCCGCCCACAAGGGGCGTGGGACGCCC
>CM068958.1:141867517-141883138 GCA_035128595.1 Eptatretus atami
AAGACACAACTAGACCATGATATCTAGCTTGTGTCCAAGTTTCATTAAGATTGCATCAAACGTCACGGAGCTATGCTCTGGAGAGTCACAAACAGACAGACAAGCTGGTAGGCGGACATGGGTAGTCAACTACCCAATAGAACCTGACGTGATGGGCCCGTTCGATGGGGAATGACCTGAGGATTAAGCACAAGAAAATTCATGATTCTAGGTTCAAGGGTTAATGCTGCAGATTGTTTTTTCGTTAAAATACCCCCACATTTAGAGGTTTTTCGGCCGTTGCTAGGCAACGTCATCGTTCTTCTCACACATAACTAGGACATACCATGAACCTACATACCAGTTTCATGTATATCTGACTCATAGTCTCTGAGATATAACGAACTTCGTTTTTTTATTGTTTTCGACCAGGGTTCATTCAAAGTGTATCTTCTCCGACAGTTTTCATAGGATCCGGCTGGAATTTTTGACAATATGGCTGAATGTACTGCCCACAGTCGCTCGTGGCCCGATTTTTGATTTTCGAAAAATTAATTTTTTATGATTTTTCAAAATTTCAAAGTCCCGTTGCTAGGCAACGGTGGTGTCCATAGCAACGGTTCTCATTTGCACAAACATAGGTCATGGTATGAACCTACCAACCAAGTTTCATCGAAATCGCCATTGTATTAACGGAGCACTGGACCGAACAGAGGGACAGACAGACAGACAGACAGACAGACAAACATATCGACGGAAATACTGATAATAAGGGTAGATCAAAAAAAAAAAATTTTTTTTCGACTGGATCGACTACCCAACACACAGAACCACAAGCGAACGAAAATAGTGGTCACTGCTGGCGCCCGCGAACCAACTGCTGGCGCCCGCGAACCAATAAGCACACCTGACGCTAGGCCGAGGCTTCGGGCTTAAGCATGCTCATGGGGCTGTACCTTCGAAATTAAAGGTCCCAGAAGATAAATAAAATAGGGTAACATTTGTCCATGTAATGTTTTAAAATAACGCTTTTTCTTGCGACAAAACATATCTTCCAGTGTCTGAACATTTCGAATAAAATAATTCCAACCGTCATTTTTTACGGGCTTTTATACTAGTTTTAATATAAATACTATTCTTTTGTATTTATGGCATCTCCCTCCTCCCCGCACTGAGTCTGTGGCCTGATATGGATTTATTTGGTCTGGTGTTGGTGGAGGGCAGGCATGATGGTCTGAATGCCCTCTTCCTGTCTCAAAGTTCCTTGCTATTCATTGTTTTAAGTTGAGACTGGAATTTGATAGGTAGTGAGAAGCAGTGGGGAAACGGAGGTACATGAATATTGGCAGACATGTGTAAACAAGGAGTTAAAAGGAACTTCACAGCAGGAGGAGGCTATTCGGCCCATCAAGCCGAATAGCTTCCTCCTGCATTGAAGCACTACCTTTAGGACTTTGCTTTTAGCCTTTTTTTCTTTTCTTGGAAAATTAGAGCCACTCACAGTCTACAAGGCTTCTGTCCGTAGCTCAATGGCGTACTGCTCCCGGCTACGGCTGGTGCTCCAGCATCACATCTGTCACTGCTGGATTCTGTGAAATCTGAAGCTCTCGGAATTATTGGAATCTCCAATGATGAAGATGAAACACAAGGTCTGTTGCTGTCACATCACATACAGGTAGGCATGGTGTCTGTTTTCTCCCATCTATTCACCAACGTTGCTCCCTCTGCTTTTTCAGTCCTCCAACTCTTCCCAGCTACTCCAGGATACATGCGTTCTTCTCGTAACCCTCTCTTGGTTTAACTTCCAAAATCCAGGCTGACTGCACATCTCAATTCTTTTATTCCTCACTTCTCCTGTCTATGGAACTGCCTTCCAGGGGCTGTTCTGTCTCAATATTCACTCTCGGGCTAGAAGGCGGTCAAGCACTGCCCCCTCATGTTATCCATCATCCTGACCCATGATCTTTATTACCCTCATTAAGCCCTCCTAAATCAACATTCTTACTTGCTGATTTCAGCTTTTCCTCCCCTTCCCTCTCTCTGTCTCCCTCCCTCCTTCTCACCCTCTTTCTCTGATGCTCTGTCTATGTCTCTCTCTCTCTCTCTCTCTCTCTCTCTCTCTCTCTGGTCTCTCTCTCTCTCTCTCTCTCTGTCTCTCTCTCTCTCTCTCTCCGCTATCTCACACCCCTCCTTCTCCTTCTATCTATGCACCCTCTCTCCTCCTCTTTTCCCTCTTCCTTTTCGCATGTATTTAGTACCATTACTAATACACACACAGAAAAACGACTGCAATAAATGAACCCCAGTCGACTAGTAATTAACTAGGCAACTCAAACTCTCACAGGAGACTCAAACTTTACACATGTAATCATTGAGATGTGTGGGTAGCCTCTTAGCACGAGAAGTGTGATGAATAGGTGGTGTTACAACTTGTATAGAGACTGCTTCAGGCTGCAAAGCTGAGGATGTTTGGGAGTGTGGTAATACGTAGGTGGAGGAGTCTCGCTGGTCTTCCAGAGGTGCTTGCGGTTGCGGCGATAAACCTGACCATCTTGCGTCATCACATGATATGAACGGGGTGAATGGTGGACGGCGGTGACAACTACTGGCTCCCAGACCTTTTCTTGCTTGATGCGGACGCTTTCACCTGGAGTAAGTGGTGGGAGCTCTTTGTGGTTCCGGTTGTAGAACTTCTTCACCACCTGCTGACGCTGAACCAATAGCTGACGTGAATCTGCCGGGATATGCAGTTTAAAGAGTCCCTCTGTTATCGGTAGCCTGTCTCGGAGCCCTTGATTCATCAATAGCTGAGCTGGGGAGTGGGGTACTCCTGCTATGGGAGTGTTCCCATCCGTCAGCAGGGTCAAATCCAAACCATCACCAGATTATTGTAGGCCGTGAGCTGCGGCCGTTTATCATTTGGTTTTGTGGCACCCAGTCGGGAACTACAACCTGATTGGCTGAAAATTAAGATTAAGTTAATAAAAAGTGTATTATGAATGTTACCAGTTTAAAAAGTGTGGATAGCTATGTTAAAAACTCGGCCGAAATTTGAAACGAGTGCACGGTGAGGGTTATGCTGAAAAAAACATGATATTAGAAACTACTTTTTCGAAATTATTGCATAATATTATTAGAAAAATTGACAAAACACCCTGAAACTCGAACTTGTTATGTAACTTATCATAATAAAACCACGTGCCAAGTTTCAGTTGAATATGTTAAAGGGTGTGGGGAAAAAAAAGTCTGAAAAACCACCGGTGGGACGGACAGATGGACAGACTGACGGACGGACGGATGGACAGACGGACGGAGAGCGAACCTATAGTCCGCTCCGGTGAAACTGAAAACACGAATGGTTTTGTAAACGAGGTGATTGTTTCTGTTGTGCAATTTTTGGTTTCGGTGTTTTGGACCACAGTTTCAGACATTGAATTAGCAATCAAGAAAACCCGTAAATGGCGTAACCCGGGTGGATCTTTTGTGGGAATGATAAACGAGGGCGTGGTATTTGGCTGACTTCACTTGTACCAGACTCGCCGGTCTAATGGCTCGAGCGTCCACTCTGAGTTTGGAAGGTCGGTGGTTCAAATTCCAGCCGAGTCCTGGCAAAGACTTTTTAAATGGTGCGTGCTGCTTCCTTGCTTGACGCAGCATTTAAAATGTATAGAGCACGGACAAACAACCATACGTTGATAACCATAGGGTAGACTGATGTGGTCTTCTTCCTCTGTTGATGTTCCTTTAAAGAGCAAAATATATGAGAAATGTGCCACATGTGCACGCCATGATGTTTGCTGCTCGACACCCATCCCAAGCAGTATCTTGGCATTGCATCATCCATTATCCTCTGATTGGAAATGCTGAACCTTCATCTTCTTCTGGTGGGAAGACCTGTCGTGTACTTTTCATTGGTGTCAATTTGTTAGTACTTTTACATCATGAATTTTGTTCCATTTACTTGTCCAACCAATAGCAGCAGAGTAGGTGTGTTTTTTTTAAAAAAAAGATCTGGTTTCTAACCAATCATTTGGCTTGACACTACTACTGGGCTCTTGGACCTCCCCCTGGAAGAGGAAAAAGGCTTGAACAGAAGCGTGACGTGTTTTTTCCGTCCTGGCAACTCACTATTTTACAGCGTCGTGGAAATGATTCCACGGACTTGAGTTTCACTGGAGTTAAACAGAAGTTCACTGGAGTTAAACCACATTGACAGCTCTATCTTCAGCGCCGCTTTGCCTCTCTGCACTCGGACTTTCATACCACGTTCCGCGTCACCGCTACCTATCTTCAGTGGGTTTTCACTCCTTTTAACCGCAGGACTTCTGTCAACGTATCCCTTTTTGGAGGAGCCGCTTATTCTAATGGGCATTGGACATTTATGACACTCGAGTCACCGAATGGATCATATGATTTCGTGGACACAACGCCAAATTGGTCCACTGGTGGCACACCATTTCTTGCTTCTTTTTGAACTTGTGACAGCATTCACCCACACTCAAGTTTAACAGCTTATGACACACACCACTCAGACTGGACGAAGTCATCAACCTTTAGCAGAGAGTAAAAGTCGACAACTCGATTTTCAGATCTTTGACTGACCAATACAGAATTGCAAACCTTTTCTCCTTGAGTCTCCTTTTTGAAACAGTCAAGACAGGGAGGAGCATGATGGAGGAGATGGATGGCCTGGTTGGGGAGAGGTGGTTGGGTCGGTTCGACTGGTTGAGCGACATTTCACTTTGGCCTTGAATGATGTCGAACAGATCTCAATTCATTTAATGAATCTGATACTTTTTCAAATTTGTGATCGGAGTGCAAGAGACCTGAACCCCAACTGTGGGAACAACGACCTGATAGACAACATGTGAATGAAAATGATGGGATGGCTCAGTGTCTCGAAAAAGGGATTGGAAAGAAGAAACCATTTATTTATTTATTTATTAGGGATAGCATGAGGGTGGGGCTGTGGGCGCGTGCGCGGCACACCCGGATCTCACTTGCCTGGATGCGCGTGCGCGGCACACCCGGATCCCACTTGCCAAGACGTTGTTGTGCAGCCATGTCGGGATACGTGAGTTAGGGATGTACGGATTGCCTCCTTCGGGAGACCGCTCCGTATACCCGCTTCTGTGCTTCCTTTTCCAGGCTTCACATGGGATATGCTTAATTACGTTTATTTGTGCACGGAATCCTTGAATCGATGATAATAATGTAATTTTTAGGTTTCTGACAAATACAGTATTAATTACAAGAAGGGCACTCGGGAGAGCGCATACCTCCGCCACGTAATGCCTGATCCAAGAGAACATATCTGGCCCAATACATTTTTGAGATATCGTGCTATATATCATTTTTAGCCCGACCTCTCAATGGAGAAGAATCAATTTTAAAATTCTAGTAGTCTGATCCAGATCCGAATGTTCACCAAAATCTAATAAGTTCTCCCTTGTCACACACCTAACCTGTCCACAAAATTTCATCCGGATCCGTCCACAACCTTTTGAGATATCCTGTACACACACACAGACAGACAGACAGACAGACAGACAACACAGACAGGGGTGAAAACATAACCTCCTTGACATTTGGTGGTGGAGGTTAAAACTGATTACTAAAGGACGTTTTATTTATTTGGGGTTGGAACGAGCAGAATATTTGAATCTTCTGTCTCACGCTTCCCACCAAATGTCACACTACTTGATACATAACCCTCCCCTTCCCATTCTCATGTTCTCCAACCACGACCAACACCCACGCCCACGCTCCCCAAAACCGAACGATTTCCTTCCCCTATAACTCCCCTTTGTTTCGACGTCAACAGAGCTTGAAAACGGGGGCTTGTATATTTTGGGGGTCTGTTCGTCCATCCGCACTTTACATCACCGCACCCCCTACATACCATCTGAAATTATTATTTATTATTGGGACCACCACCGACATACCACCTTGAATTATTTATTTAGGAATAATTTATTAGGACCACCACGGACATACCACCTTCAATAATTATTTACTTATGTACGCTTTATTAGGACCACCACGGACATACCACCTAAAATTATTTATTTATATTCACATTATTAGGAACACCACCAACATACTACCTTGGATTTCATAATAATTTAAAAATTTCTAAAAACATGTTTTGATTTTGACATTATGGAGTATTTTTTGTGGATCGGTGACAAAAAAAAAATAATCACAATTCAATCCATTTTAAATTCAAGCTGAAACAACAAAATGTGACAAAAGTCAAGGGTTGTGAATACTTTCTGAAGACACTAACTAGCACTGCAGATGATATACACTCTCTATCATAAAAAAATTAAAAAAAATTAAACCTGTGCACTTCATTGTTGTTCATGTGATATATTTGTGACACCATGGGACACAGGTGAGGTGTGAAAGTGTGACAGAGATAAATGCTGAATAATTACATGTCCATTGCATTGTGACCTAATCAGGTAATGCTGTGTTGTGGCAAATGTTTTCACATCAGGATGTTTTCCAATATGGAAGTAACAACCTCAATCACAGGTATATCTACCTCAGGCAGCAACCACTTCGTTGCATTGTCGTCGCATCAACCTAACCATGTAAACACTCAAATCGGAGCCTGAGGAATGGTATTCCACGCCCAAATTGACTCCTGTTCCAGCTCATCGAGGGTCTGTGGCTGTCTCGGCTTGGTTCGAACGTGACGATCATTGATATTCCAGAGATGTTCAATTTGACTTGAATCTAGCGAGATGGCAGGCCAGGGTGTCGTGACATTAACGATGGCATTGACAAAACGTTCCTTGTTCAAATGGCCATGACCAGGAGCCATTATCATGCGTAAAGATGGATTGCTGGGCCATGTTGTTGATGGATAGATAACACAAGTTGCTGTGACATCTCACTCATGTATCAATCTGCCATAAGATTGCCATGGATATGGATCAAGTGGTTGTGAAGGGATTCGGCAGTACCAACTCACATCATGACACCACGTCCAAAATTTGTGGCTTCCTCGATATAGATTGGAGCATATCGCTCATTGCGTATTCTGTTGACCCCCATATGGCCATCTTGCATTTCAAGAAGAAACCTGGGCTGTTTTTCACTTAACGTAAACACTTGCCCACTATCTCAGTGTCTATCGGACGTGCTGATTTGACCACTGCAAACATGCTTGGATGTGTCGCGGTGCAAGTATTGGTGGTTGAATAAGATGACGAGCATGAAACCCTGCATTATGGGGACCCCTCAAGAGGTTGTTGACACTTATCCTGTGAGGTCCACGGAGTATGTTTGGACTACTCTTCGCAGTTTGAAACCGATTACATAAATGGGTCGTGTGAATGTCGGTCCGAAGTGGGAGCCGTTAACCTGGGACGTCCATTTCTTGGCATAACTCTTGTTGATCCTGTGGCTTGACATCCTTTGAGGTCATAAACACTTCCTCTCCTCACGTTGGAGCCTTGCAACATGGCTAATGGAAAAATCCTGCTTCAAGGTGTCCAATTATATATTTGATTCCTCTCATTTTCTGACAGATGCGGCATTGTAATGGATTAGTACATCCTTGTTAACTTGAATCAAAAAAATTGAAATCACCGATAGTTATTATCTCCGCCACCGAAGGTGGGTGGAATCGATGTTTTCACCCCTGTTTGTTTGTTTGTCTGTGAGAAGGATATCTCAAAACGTTTTATGGACAGATTCGGATGAAACATGGTGGACAGGTTGGTTATGTGATAAGGACAAAGTGATTCGATTTTGGTGAGGATCAGGATACGAGACTTTTTAAAGTGATTCTTCACCATTGAGAGATAGGACAAAAACAATATATAGTAAGATATTTCAAAATGTTGTGAACGGATGACAAAACTTGGTGGATGAGTTGGGAAGGTGACAAGAAGAAGCCGATTCGATTTTGGTTCAGATCCAGATCTGGTCTTTCAGTGGGCAGCAAAACGTAAACTGTTCACGCTGGAGGTGGTATGTTCTTTACCGAGTGCCGTTCTAATTAAATAACCCAATCAGTGTTTTTTGGATGATCGATCCACACGCCGGTATCTCAGAAATAATGTTGTGAATATGCTCAGAATGCCTCGTGTCACCTCTAAAAACCTGAAGGTTCATGGGTTGTACGTGCTGAACGATTATCACGAGGTAATTACATTACGTGGAAACTTGCAATCAGGTGTTCTGCACATCCCTCGTGCCAAAAATCCACTTGGAATGAACAATGGAGCAGTCAGTCCTTCAATAATAACATCATTTCTACATGTTTGGTTTTGTATGGCAGACAATGTAAATCACATGTTCATATTTTCATATCACAGCTGGTAACTTCACCGTCAGGGTTCAATTCAGTACATCTGGCAGGATATTTACAGTTGTGGTTACATATTACAGATAAAATTATAACGACACCACTTCTCCTTCCCTCACACCCTCCCTTGTATCTGTAACCACAGGGAACTGATCCACTTTGGGTGTATTTTTCAGCTGTGGCTGGCCAGGTAAGTTTTGAGTTCAATCCAAGTGGAACTGAACTCCTCATTTGAAAATTGCTTCTTTCAGCTGAAGCATGGTGGTAATAATTGTGATGCTGTTGTGACAGGATGGACAAATCGATGCTGAAGAGCTGCAACGTAGTCTCACCAGTTCGGGAATCTCGGGCAATTACAAGCGTGAGCATCAACAGGGCTATTTAAGTTGACGTCACATTTCCCATCGGGCATGTGTTTCCGGATCCACAAGGTTTCCCAGTCCACCATGCTTAATGGTCTGCCATGTTTCCCGATCCGGCATATTTAGAGTACCATTCCCAATCAGGTACACGGTGGTTTGCAGCATAAACATGACAGTTCCTGCATTAAGTAAAGTCCGTTTACTCAGCTCTGTTAAATAGTAACATAAGATGAAAATCATTTGTGTGTTTATTTGACTTCGATGCACTCCTGAACCACCGGACGGAAGGAGTTGAAAACTGATGGTTATACGTGGGGTGTGCACGGGAAGATATAAAACATTAAAAAAATTCATTCTCCCAGAAGTTGGAACTGCAACACCAAACATCTTTTAATATTGTTATGTGGAAGGGAGGAGGGATGGGGACGAAGATAGATTGTCGAAAGAATAGCTTGGTCCATGTGTTCGCATCGAGTAGCATTACTCTTGTATCAGATATTTGTCTAGAGATAAGTCGTTTTGAAAAAACGTGCACCGAGGATGCGGTGAGCGTCCATTATAGAGCAGAACAGAGTAAGGTTGTACCATGCAAAACATCCTGTAAGCAGGCAAGGCCAGTTGAAGGACTTGTGGACAAAAAGGCATGCAAAGTGCTGCACACACAGCCATGGAATGTCCTTGATCCCCTTAAAGAGGGCTTTGCATGGCCCCAGAAAGAGCCAATTGGCTGGATGTTGGTACCTCTCTCATTAGCCATGGCACTTCAGCAAATAATTGATTTGACTGTATAGGACTGACACAATCTGTGAACTTTCTGACCCACATTTCTCCCAACAGCAAATCCTCCCTACTTCTGGACTTGGTGATAACAAACTTTCCCAAAAATGTTTCCTGCTCTTCCTCTGCTCCCATTGGTTCATTTGATCTTATACTTGTGACAGTCAACATGTCTCTGGCTATTCTCAGAGAACAACCTCAGTGCTGACGAGTCTGACAGTTCACACAGACAGATTGGCAAGGAGTGCAAGCGGGCAGCAGCCATCTCACTTCAGGATTGCTCTCCCATATCAACTCTCCCTGATATTAAATCAGCCTGGCAATTCTTACACACAGACCTGCTCTCTCTTGTGCACAGATCCATCCCATGACGTATTCAGCCATCCCACACCCTTGTTTCTGCCCATGGTACACCGAATCCTGTGGTGAGGCCTAAGTCACATTTTGCTCTATGGCTAGGATACGGCAGCCGTACCCCCCCCGAATTGACAGAAACGTGCGGCGGCCGCAGAGTTTCTGAGGTGGCCTCAGGGTGGCCCTACGCCGTATGGCTATCTTTTACAGGCCGTATGGGTCGCCGTGGAATTATGCACGGAGTTATAACTTTTTTCATTTCTACGTTGGCCGTACAATTCGACAAGCCAAGCTGTGACGTAGATGTGTTCCACGTCGACCTACGTAGGGCGTAGGTGGGCTTGCGTTATTCGTGGGCTGCCGTAGGCTCTTATCAATGAAAAATGAATTTTGCCAACGCCCAAAATATTACGGCGGCCGCACTATTTCCACGGTCGCCGTAGGGTAGTCCTAAGGCGTCCCTGTGTTCAACGTACGGTGGCCTTGCGGTCTGTGTGACTACTGCGGGCAACGCAGGGTCGACGCACGATTCCCCTACGCCGCCGTGCGTCCTACGTACGGCCTCCGTGGCAGTCTGCGTCGACCGTGCGTCACCGCTAGAATCGGAGTATAGGTGTTGCCTATGTACTCCGAACTGGTATATTCAGTTATATATATTATAGTTATAGTATATTCAGTTATATATACTGGTATATTCCGAACTGTTATATTTTTATTTCAGTAAAAAAAGAACTGGTATATATACCCACTCGTTATCGTCCGTCTGGCCGCACGTTCGCCTGAGGCCCCCCTGCGGTCACCTTGTGGGCACCTGAGGCTACCTTGCGTCTGCCTTGAAAATTTATGGCCGCCGCAGGGACGCCCTAAGGTCACCGTGCGACATCAAATCAAAGACCGTACGGCACCCCACGTTTTCCATCTCCACAATTTCTAAATACGCCGTTGGCTCCCCGAAAAATAAAAACATATGTGACTGCTACATTGTGTGACGCGTGAAATACTGCGGCCGCCCTATAATTGCTAGTGGCCGTAGATTTTGTAGACCCTACGGCCCCCGTGCCAAATGTGACTTAGGCCTGAGGCAGTTGTTTTGAAACACCATGCCTTCTCTTACTGGAAAGCAAATCCAACCGAAGGCAACCTCAGATCATTCCACGAAGCCCACAAGAAGTGTGTGTCCACTCTAAGGAGAAAACGACATCTGTCCAGTCTCAAGACTGAACGTTCAACATTGTCTCACGCCTCTAAAACCTGGTGGTGTCTTGTTAAGTCTGTCTCCGGTGTACGCTCCCCCTCTATCCCTTCCCTCTCTTCAAATGGCACCACACTCATCTCCTCTCGTGAGAAGGCTGAATGTCTCAATCATGTGTTTGCTTCCAAATCTTGTGTCCCCAACCCCTCGCTCTCCATACCCAACTTATCCAGTCACACCCAACTGCTCCTGGACTCTATCTTTTGCACCTAAGAATGGAGAGAAGTTTCTGGCAACCCTTGAAGACAACCGCCATCACTGCATTACACAAACAAGGTGCAAAACCCAATCCCCTTAACTGTCAGCTTACTGCCAATCATCAGCAAAGTCATGGAATCAATCATCACAGTTGACATAAAATCCTTAGTTTTCTCCAATGGTTTCATCTCAAATCACGAATTTGGATTCAGACCAGGTCACTCCACCTTGGGTATACTGCTTTAACTCTCCCAACAATGGATGTACTGTATGCCCTCGATGTGAGACATGAGATCGGGGCTGTCTCTTTGGACATATCTGGAGCTTTCGATAGTCTCGCATCCCGCCTTGCTCTGCAAACTCTCGGCCTACAGCATCCAAGGCCAAGTCCACACGTGGTTTATGATTTCCTCTACTCTCATAGGGAACGTGTGGCTCTCAAAGTAATCCTTTCATCTCCTCTCCGTATTAAGGCTGGGGTACTTCAAGGAAGAGTTCTGGGCCCCCATCCTATTCCTAAACTTCATCAATGATCCCTCTGACTCTCTGGAAAATTCTATTTATCTATTTGCTGACGACTCCACCCTTCGCCGTGACATCCCTCATCCTTCAGACAGGCATGATGCAGCCTCTTCCTTCTCTTCAGACCTTGAAAAAAATCACAAGCTGGTCAAACACTGGGAATAGGTCTTTCAATCCCGACAAATCTCACACTCACTCTCTCCCTCTGATATAACTGCATGGCAAACCTTCCTAACCAGTTTCTCAACAATCCTCTTGAAGAAGTTCAATCACTCAAACTCTGGGTCTCACTCTCAGCCATGATCTTTCTTGGGCAAACCACATTTCAAAGTTGGCTTCCAAAGCCAGTATGCCAAATGGGCATACTCTGTCGCACGAAGTCCTTCCTTGGTACACCTGAACTCCTATCTACCTTCAAGGCCTTCACTTGCAGCTTGACAGAGGACTGCTCTCCTCTCTGGGCTGGCACCCCTGCCTCACACCTTGCTCAACTTGACGCCGTGGAAGCCGAGGCCTTCAACATCACTGGAATTGGAATCTCCCGTGCCAAAGCTGAGTCTATGGGCTTATCACTTTCCCATCACAGAAGTGTCAGTGGTGTCTCTGTCTTCGACTACCTCCTTTCTGGTCTTGCAACCTCTGCTCTTTCCCTGCTTTATCCCCATCAGGTTTCTGCAGGGCGTACATGGTCCACTGGCAATGCCTTTCTGGTGAAACTCCAAAATTCCAGAATCACTGCTGCCCTCGACTCATTCATTCCTCTTTTTTTCTCTCCACCTGTGAAACTGCACAACGTCCAGTCTCTTCAATCTCATTCTCCCCTCCAGTCCTTCAAGAAAGCTTTTCACCACCATTTCAGATCCCCCATCCTAAACCATGAGATTTTTCTACCCCTGTTAA
This sequence comes from Eptatretus atami, assembly GCA_035128595.1. NCBI lineage: Eukaryota > Metazoa > Chordata > Myxini > Myxiniformes > Myxinidae > Eptatretus > Eptatretus atami. The sequence continues at coordinate 141,880,185 of CM068958.1, forward strand.
CTCACCCCTCCCCTAAGCCCACCTCTTTCCAAATTTCCAGTTTTTCCTTCCTGCGAGTTTGCTTCTGTATTTATCTTGTCCACCCATTGCGTTCTCTCCTGCCCCTCATTCCTCCCCCCTTCCTTTATTTGCCCAAGTCTCCCTCAACACTGGGGAGGTCAAACATTTAATTACTTGAGAACATATGTGCTGCATGCTCAAATACAGAACAATAGCTCATTTGATTTAGTTTGCAGCAAGTGGCTGCTGTGCTGGGTAGCAGTATTGCTGGGGTGCAGCTGTGCCGCTGATGCAGTACCCCTGTAGCTGAGAGCAGGAATTTGTAATTTGAGCAGAATGCCAGTGACTAACGTCCATCCGAGGAAAGGCCCTACGTACAAAACACTGAGATGAGAGAGTTTAGAGCTGGGCCGAGTTTCAAACCCAGGCAAGACAGCTCAGGTGAGTGCACATACCTCTCATGGCTAGACTATCCTGCGAGCCCATAAAAATAGCTATACAGTCCTGACAACACAACAATTGCTGCATGTGGCCAAAAAAAAATGCAGCGGTGGAACAAAGCACTTCAACTTTGCAAGCTTGAATTTAAGCAATGTAAAAATGTACGGGTGAAAGTATTTATTGACTTTTTTCTCTATAAACCTTTCTTTACAGCATTTTGCTACGAGACTTGCAAGCTCATGCTGGCCATGCTTGACGTATCCTTTTGAAGAACGGTAGGACACCTCGATGTTCTCACTTAAAAGCAGTCTTGTCATTGGTTCCCTAAAAGTATATAACATCTGTTGTTCTGATGACTCACCAGTAGGAAGAGTTGCATTGGAGAAAATGCCGTACTTTGTATGTATGTTGACAGAATGGTAGCAATCCCATCTGCCTTTCATTGTGTCAAAATAATCCATGATCCTCTTCATGAAGATAAGTACCCTGTCTAATATATCTGGTTGAGGTCATTTGTAAGTGAGGGTTAGTCCCATTCGGTGGGAGCATTTGAATGTGGATATGGCACAGGCATGATGGGTCAAGTGGCCTTGACCTGTTCCTCAATTCTCTTATATTGGTAAGAAAGCATGACATGAATGACAGTCTAAAAAATCTTGTGGTTTGAACTCCAATGCAATTATCAACAATCCTGCTCCAAATAAAACAAGTAATAAATACATTTTTTTGAAAAAGGATGGAGAGATGGGATGCCAAAACATACAGGTGGTAGACAAAAAAAGAAAAAAAAAGGACCACTGGATTTGTAGCTTATCTGGGCCCGAGCCTAATGTTGGAACAAAAATTTAGTAGCATTGTGACTGGAGGTTCTGCAGAAGAAGATTTTTTAAAGGAATTAAAGCGATTTTCCCAAAAGTTGACGAAGTCGGCCATTTTGACACACTTCCGGTTAAGTGATCAACAGGACCTCCGCAATTTAACATCCCTACCCTGGCCTAATGATGTAACCCAAATTTGGTAGCATTCTGACTGGTTGGTCTAGAGAAGAAGATTTTGGAAGGAATTTGCGTGACCGCCAGTTTGACACCGTTCCGGTCATCTGATCGGGTTGGCCTCCACAATTTAACACCAGGACCCTGTCCTAATGTTGCACATAACCCAGGTTGTTGTTTTTTTGCCTATACTGAGCAGTCAGTTGCCTTTACACCGCCCAAATAAAGGTAAGAGTCAGAATGCTTGGAGAACAAGATTGCCCGTCGGGCGAAGGGAGGGACAGTGCCATTTTTATTTTCTGAAAGAAAACATACCCCAATGTCACAAATAATTACTTTGTTGCACAGCTCAGCTTCTTTCTTCACCCAGTGATGTTCCCGGAGGGAACGGGTATTTACTGCTGAGTCAAAGGAGGTTACGCATTCTAATGGATGAATGCGAACACATTACACTGCTGTTCCTTAATATCGATGTTCAAACAGCAAGACTGCTCTGGGTCCATGGGTTTTGAAGAGTTCAAGAATCTGTCGGTGGCTCTCAATGGCTGGAAACAGCACTTCGTGCGCATCGATGTTGATCGTAGCGGAACTGTAGAAGAAGTGGAACTATCTCAAGCTCTTGCTTCAATGGGTGAGTTATCCGTTTTATTACTTTTTCACAAGAAGATGATAAAAAAAGGGGGCACATCTAATTTTGAGCTGCTGGTCGGGGCCCGAATCCTCACCCAACTATCAATTGTGACGACGGTGCATTGCAGGCAACATCAATGAATGTGCTGTCCCTCGAAAGTCTAAAAGGATGTGACGTTGGGTGTCCCATCTGTTTGCATTTCCTGGTGGACATCAAAGATTCTATGGTGTCCTTCACAATGGGATCTTTGACATCCACCAGCCAATGTGTCAGTCCATCAATGTGGGGCCTTACTGACTTACAGTATGTTTAGCAGACCCACCATAATGAACATTTTAATGTTATACCCTCATAGTCCACAATAACAAGATGAATTTATCCCAATGAATTCAGTATTTAAACATCATAGTCTTACATGAAATTGGAGATGTTTTATTAACGATGTGTATACTCGTACTATGGGGCATCAGACTTGGTGGTGTAATAGTTAAAGTGTCTGCTCCGAGTCTGGGAGGTTTGTCATACCAAAGACCTTTTTTAAATGGTACATGCTGCTTCCTTGCTTGACGCCCATTATTTAAAAGGATGGAGCATGGACAAACAATGCTGGCAATGCAAAGGCAAAACCACCCTTTACAACCCTTGCCAACAAACTGATTTGGCAACACCAACACTCTATAAAAAGTATGGTACATCAAAATCAAAAAGAATATGATGGAGTAGGTATATGAGATGTCAATGTTTGCATATGAGTATTGCAAGTAGAAATGCATACCTTTTATTTATCTTTTCTTTTTTTTAAATCTTATATCTTTCCAAGGCCTATGGATAAGCTTTACATAGACCACATGCAGGAGAAAGACAGTAGGCAGAAGAAAAAAAATTGTAAC
>CM068958.1:141904413-141942284 GCA_035128595.1 Eptatretus atami
TCTGTTGACCCATATGGCATCTTGCATTTCAAGAAGAAACCATGGGCTGTTTTTCACTTACGTAAACACTTGCCCCACTATCTCAGTGTCTATGGGACGTGCTGATTTGACCACTGCAAACATGCTTGGATTGTCGGGTGCAAGTATTGCGTGGGTTGGAATAACGATGACGAGCATGAAACCCTGCATTTATGGGACCCTCAAGGGTTGTTGACCACTGTTATCCTGTGACGGATCACGGAGTATGTTTGGACTACTCTCGCAGTTTTTGAAACCGCATTACATAAATGGTCGTTGTGAATCTCGGTCCGAAGTGGGAGCCGTTAAACCTGGGACGTCCTTTCTTGCGCATAACTCTTGGTGCATCCTGTGGCTTGACATCCTTTGAGTCATAACACTTCCTCTCCTCACGGTTGGAGCCTTTGCAACATGGCATATGGAAAAAAATCCTGCTTCAAGGGTCCAATTATATATTTGATTCCCTCATTTTCTGACAGATGCGGCATTGTTATGGATTAGAGTACATCCTTTGGTTAACTTGGAATCAAAAAAATTGAAATACCGATAGTATTATCTCCGGCCCCGAAGCGTGGGGTGATCGATGTTTTCACCCCTGTTGTTTGTTTGTCTGTGAGAAGGATATCTCAACGTTTTATGGACAGATTCGGATGAAAACATGGTGACAGGGTTGGTTATGTGATAGGACAAAGTGATTCGTGGCTGAGGATCAGGATACGAGACTTTTTAAAGTGATTTCTTCACCATGAGCGATTAGGACAAAAACAATATATAGTAAGATATTTCAAAATGTTGTGAACGGGATGACAAAAACCTTGGGTGGATGAGTGGGAAGGTGACAGAAGAAGCGATTCGATTTTGGTTCAGATCAGATCTGCCCGTTCTTTCAGTGGGCAGCAAACGTAAACTGTTTCACGCTAGAGGTGGTATGTTCTTTACGGTCCGTTCATAATTTAAATAACCAATCAGTTGTTTTTTGGAATGATCGTCGACACGCCGGTATCTCAGAAAATAATGTTGTGAATATGCTCAATGCCTCGTGTCACTCTAAAACCTGAGGTTATGGGTTTGTACGTGCCTGAACGATTATCACGAGGTAATTCATACGTGGCAAACTTGCAATCAGGTGTTTGCACCTTCCCTCGTGCCAAAAATCCACTTGGAATGAACAATGGACAGTCAGTCCTTCAATAACTAACTCATTCCACATGTATTGGTTTTGTTGGCAGACACTTAAATCACAGTCGATATTTTCATATCACAGTGGTAACTCACCGTCAGGGTCATTCAGTACATCTGGCAGGATATTTACAGTTGTGTGTTACATATTACAGATAAAATTATTAACGACCACCACCTTTCTCCTTCCCTACACCCTCCTTGTAATCTGTACACAGGGAACTGATCACTTTGGTGTATTTTTCAGCTGTGGCTGGCGCCAGGTATTGAGGTTCAATCAAGTGGAACTGACTCCTCTTTTGAAATGCTTTTTCAGCTGAAGCATGGTGGTAATATGTGATGCTGTTGTGACAGGATGGACAAATCCGCTGCTGAAGAGCTGCAACGTAGTCTCAACCAGTTCGGGGAAATCTCGGGCAATACAAGCGTGAGGCATCAACAGGGCTATTTAAGTTGACGCTCACATTTCCATCGGCATGTGTTTCCGGTCCCACAAGGTTTCCAGCTCCACCATGGTTAAGTTGCCATGTTTCCCGATCCGGCTACTTTGAGTACCATCCCATCAGTACACCGGTGGTTTGCAGCATAACATGACAGTTCCTGCATTAAGTAAGTCCGTTTACTCAGCTCTTTAAATCAGTACATAAGATGAAAATTCATTTGCTGTGTTTATTTGACTTTCGAGTCTGCACTCCTGAACCAACGGACGGAAGGAGTTGAAAACTGTATGGTTTATACCGTGGGTGTGCACGGGAAGATAAAAACATTAAATAAAATTCATTCTCCAAAGTTGGAACTGCAACACCAAATCTTTTAATATTGTTATGTGGAATGGGGAGGAGGATGGGCGTAAGATAGATTGTCGAAAGAATGCTTGGTCCATGTGTTCGCATCGAGTAGCATTCTCTCTGTATCAGATATTTGTCTAGAGATACGTCGTTTTGAAAAACGTGCACCAGAGGATGCGTGTTTGCAGCGGTCGATTATAGAGCAGAACAGAGTTAAGTTGTACCATGCAAACATCCTTGTAAGCAAGCAAGGCCAGTTGAAGACTTGTGGACAAGGCATGCAACAGTGCTGGCACACACAGCCATGGATGTCCTTGAATCCCTTAAAGAGGGCTTGCTTAGCCCCAGAAAGAAAGGCCAATTGGCTGGTGTGGTACCTTTCTCACTTAGCCTGGCACTTCAGCAAAATTAATTGATTTGACTGTTGGCACTGACCAATCTGTGAACTTTCTGACCACATTTCTCCCACACAAATCCTCCCTATTCTGGACTCTTTGGTGTTTAACAAACTTCCCAAAAAATTTTCTGATCTTCTCTGCTCCATTGGTTCATTTGATCTTATATTGTGACATTCACATGTCTCTGGCTTTTCTCAGAGACAACCTCAGTGCTACCGAGTCTTGACAGATTCACACAGACAGCATTGGCAAGGAGTGCAAGCGGGCAGCCAAGCCAATCTCACTTTCAGGATTGCTATCCCATATCAACTTCCCTTGATATTAATCAAGCTGGCAATTCTTACAGCACAGACCTGGCTCTCTTATTTGCACAGATCATCCCATCACGTATTCAGCCATCCCAACCCCTGTTCTTGCCATGGTACACCGATCCTGTGGTGGCCTAAGTCACATTTGCTCCTTATGGTAGGATACGGCAGCCGTACCCCCCCCTGAATTGACAGAACGTGCGGCGGCCGCCAGAGTTCTGAGGTGGCCTCAGCGGTGGCCTACGCCGTATAGCTATCTTTTACAGCCCGTTATGGGTCGCCGTTGATATATAGCACGGGTTAAACTTTTTCATTATCTACGTTGGCCGTATCAATTCGTACGCCAAGCTGTTGACGTAGATGTGTTCCACGTCGGACCATACGTAAGGGCGGTATGGTGGCTTGCTTATTCGTGCGGCTGCCGTAGGCTCTCTATCAATGAAAATGAACTTTTGCCACGCCGCAAAACTCATTACGGCGGCCGCCACTTTCCACGGTCCCGTTGCGTAGTCCTAAGGCGTCCCTGTGCCAACGTACAGCTGGCCTTGCGGTCTGTGTGACTACTGCGGGGCACGCAGGGTCGACGCCACGATTCCCCTCGCCTGCCGTGCGTCTACGTACGGCCTCCGTGGCAGTCTGCGTCAAGCCGTGCGTGCCCCGGCTTTAGAAAAGGGGGGGGGGATTCGCGAGTTAGGTGTTTGCCTATGTACTCCGAACTGGTATATTTCAGTTTATATATATTATAGTTATAGTATATCGTTATATATACTGGTATTATTCCGAACTGTTAATTTTTATTTCAGTAAAAAAGGAAACTGGTATATATACCCACTCGTAGTCCGTCTGGCCGCACGTCGCTGGAGGGCCCCCCTGAGGTCCCTTGTGGCACCATGAGGCTACCTTGCGTCTGCCTTGAAAATTATATGGCCGCCGCAGGGACGCCCTAAGGTCCACCGTGCGACATCAAATCACAGACCGTACGGCACCCCCACGTTTTCCTCCTCACCAATTTCTAAATACGCCGTTGGCTTTCCCCGAAAAATAAAACATATGTGACTGCTACATTGTGTGACGTGCGGAAATACTGCGGACCGCCCTATAATTGCTAGTGGCCGTAGATTTTGTAGACCCTACGGCCCCCGTGCCAAATGTTGACTTAGGCCCTGAGGCACGTTGTGAAACACCATTGCCTCTTACTGGAAAGCAATCCAACGAAGGCAACCTCAGATCATTCACGAAGCCCCACAGAAGTTTGTGTCCACTCTAAGGAGAAACGACATCTGTCAGTCTTCAACTGAACGTTCAACATTGGTCTCACGCCTCTAAAACCGGTGGTGCTGTTAGTCTGTCTCCGGTTGTACGCTCCCCTCTATCCCTCCTCCTTCAATGGTTGGCACCCATCATCTCTCTCGTGAGAAGGCTAAATGTTCTCACTCATGTGTTTGCTTTCCACATCTTGTGTCCCACCCCTCGCTCTCCATACCCCAACCTCTATCCAGTCACACCCAACTGCTTCCTGGACTCTATCTTTTGCACCTAAGATGGAGGAAGTTTTCTGGCAACCCTTGAAGACAACCGCCTCACTGCATTACCACACAAGGTGCAAACCCGAATCCCTTTAACCTGTTCAGATTACTGCCAATCATCAGCAAGTCATGGAATCACTTCACAGTGACATAAATCCTTGTTTTCTCCAATGGTTTCATCCACATCACGATTTGGATTCAGACCAGGTCACTCCCCTTGGGCTATACTGCTTTTAACTCTCCCACAATGGACTGTACATGTATGCCCTCGATGTGAGCTGAGATCGGGCTGTCTCTTTGGACACTATCTGGAGCTTTCGATCAGTCTCGCATCCCGCCTTGCTTCTGCCAAACTCTCGGCCTACGCTCAAGCCAAAGTCCACACGTGGTTTTGATTTCTCTACTCTCATAGGGAACGTGTGGCTCTCAAAGTAATCCTTTCATCTCCTCTCGTATCTTAAGGCTGGGCGTACTTCAAGCGAAAGAGTTCTGGGCCCCCATCCTATTCCTAACTTCATACATGATACCCTCTGCTCTCTGGAAAATCTATTTATCTATCTTGCTGCGATCAACCTCGCCGTGACATTCCTCATCTTCAGGCATGATGCAGCCTCTTCTTCTCTTCAGACCTTGAAAAAAATCACAAGGCGCGTCAAACACTGGATAGGTCTTCATCCGGACAAATCTCACACTCACTCTCTTCCCTCTCGAATAACGATGGCAAAACCTTCCTAAACCTTTCTCAACCATCCTCTTGAAGAAAGTTAATCACTCAAACTTCTGGGTCTCACTCTCAGCCATGATCTTTTTGGGCAAACCACATTTCAAAGTTCGGCCTGCGCTTCCAAGCCAGTCTGCCAAATGGGCCATACCTCTGTCGCGACGAAGTCCTTCCTGGACACCTTGAACTCTATCTACCTTCAGGCCTTCACTTGCAGTTGACAGCGGATGCTCTCCTCTCTGGGCTGGCACCCTCTGCCTCACACCCTTGCTCAACTTGCTCCGTGGAGCGAGGCCTTCAACATCACTGAAATTGGAATTCTCCCGGCCAAGCTGGTCTATGGGCTTATCCCTTTCCATCACAGAGTGTCAGTCGGTGTCCTGTCTTCGACTACCTCCTTCGTCTCTGCAAACCTCTGCTCTTTCCCTGCTTCCATCAGGTTTCTGCAGGGGCGTACATGGTCCCTGCAATGCCTTCTGGTGACATCCAAATTCAGAATTCAACTGCTGCCCTCGAACCCCTTCATTCATTCCTCTTTTTTCTCTCCACCTTGAAACTGGCACAACGTTCCAGTCTCTTCAATCATTCTCCCTCCAGTCTTCAGAAAAGGCTTCTTCACCACCATTCATATCCCCAATCCTTAAACCATGAGATTTTTTCTACCCTTTAACTCACCCCTCCCCTAAGCCACCTCTTTCCAAATTTCAGTTTTCCTTCCTGCCGAGTTTGCGTTCTGTATTTATCTTGTCCACCCATTGCGTTCTCTCCTGCCCCTCTTCCTCCCCTTCCTTTATTCCCAAGCTCTCCCTCAACATGGGGAGGTCAAAATTTAATTACTGGTAACATATGTGCTGCATTGTCAAATAAGAACAATAGCTCATTTTATTTAGTTTGCAGCAAGTGGCTGCTGTGCTGAGGTAGCAGTATTGTGGGGTTGCAGCTGTGCCGCTGATGCAGTTACCCCTGTACTGAGAGCAGGAATCTATGTGAATTTGAGCAGGAATGCCCAGTGACTAACGTTCCATCCGAGGAAAGGCCCTACGTACAAAACACTGAGATGAGAGAGTTTAGAGCTGGGGCCGAGTTTCAACCCGCAAGGACACGCTAAGGTGAGTGCAATACCTCTCATGTCTACTAATCCTGCGAAGGGCCCATTAAAATAGCATACAGTCCTGACAACCACAACAATTGCATGCATGTGGCCAAAAAAATGCAGCGGCTGTGGAACAAGACTTCAACTTTGCTAGCTTGAATTTAGCAAATGTAAAAATGTCACGGAGTGAAAGTATTTATTGACTTTCTTTCTCATATAAACCTTTTCTTTAAGCATTTTGCTACGAAGACTTGCAAGCTTCATGCTGGCCATGCTTGACGTATCCTTGAAGAACGCTAGGACCCTAGATGTTCTCACTTAAAAAGCAGTACTTGTCATTGGTTCCCTAAAGCTACTTATAACATCTGTTGTATCTGATGACTCCCAGTTAGGAAGAGTTGCATTGGAGACAGAAAAATGCCGTACTTTGTATGTATGTTGACAGAATGGTAGCAATCCCATTCTGCCTTTCTTGTGTCAAAATAATCCATCATCCTTCTTCATTGAACGATAAGTACCCTCAATAAACTGTGTTGAGGTCATTTGTAAGGTGGGGGTAGTCTTTCGGTGGGCATTTGAATTGGATATGGCACAGGCATGATTGGGTCAAGTGGCCTTCAATGACCTGTTCCTCAATTCTCATCTATATTGGTAAGAAAGCACATGACATGAATGACAGGCTAAAAAATCTTGTGGTTTGAACTCCAATGGCATATCAACAATCCTGCTCCAAATAAAACAAGTAATAAATACATTTTTTTTGAAAAGGGATGAGAGATGCCGGATGCAAACATTACAGGTGGTAGACAAAAAAGAAAAAAAAGGAACCACTGGATTTGTAGCTTATCTGGGCGAGCTATGTTGGAACAACAATTTAGTAGCATTGTGACTGGGGGTTCTGCGGAGAGAAGATTTTTTAAAGAATTAAAGCGATTTTCCAAAAAGTTGACGAAGTCGGGCCATTTTGACCACCATCTCCGGTTAAGTGATCACAGGAACCTCGCATTTAACATCCCTACCCTGGCCTAAATGATGTAGACCAATTTGGTGCATTTGCTGGTTGGTCTAGAGAGAAGATTTTGGAAGAATTTGCTGTAGACGCCAGTTTGACACGTTCGGTCATCTGATCGGGTTGGCTTCCACAATTAAACACCAGGACCCTGTCCTAATGTTGCACATAACCCAGGTTGTTGTTTTTTTGCCTATACTGAGCAGTCAGTTGCCTTTACACCGCCCCAATCAAGGAAGGAAGTCAGAAATGCTTGGAGAACAAGGATTGCCCGTCGGGCCGAAGGAGGGACAGTGCATTTTTATTTTCTGAAAGAAACATACCCCAAATGTCACAAATTACTTTGTTGCACAGAACTAGCTCCTTTCTTCCCAGTGATGTTCCGGATGGGACGGGTATTTACTGCTGAGTCAAGGAGGTTACGCATTCTAATGGATGATGCGAAACACATTACACTGCTGTTCCTTAATATCGATGTTCCACAGCAGGACTGCTCTGGGTCCATGGTTTTGAGAGTTCAGATCTGTCGTGGCTCTCAATGGCTGGAAACAGCACTTCGGCGCATCGATGTGGATCGTAGGCGGAAACTGTAGAAGAAGTGGAACACTATCTCAAGCTCTTGCTATCAATGGGTGAGTTATCCGTTTTATTACTTTTTTCACAAGAAGATGATAAAAAAGGGGACATCTAATTTTGAGCTGCTGTCGGGGCCCGAATCCTCACCCAACTATCATTGTTGACGACGGGGCTTGCAGGCACATCAATGATGTGCTGTCCCTCGAAGTCTAAAAGGATTGACGTTGGGCTGTCCACTGTTGCATTTTTCCTGGTGGACATCAAAAGATTTCGTATGGTGTCCTCACAATGGATCTTTGAATCACCAGCCAATGTGTCAGTCCATCAAGTGGGGCCTTACTGACTTACAGTATGCTTAGCAGACCCACCATAATGACAATTTAATGTTAACCCCTAGTCCATACCAGATGAAATTTATCCCAATGAATTCAGTATTTAAACATAGTCTACATGAAATTGGAGATGTTTTATTAACGATGTGTATACTCGTATATGGGGCATCAGACTTGGGTGGATGTATATTAAAGTGGTCTGCTTCCGAGCGGGAGGTATTGTCATACAAAGCCTTTTTTTTTAATGGTACATGCTGCTTCCTGCTTGCACGCCCAATTATTAAAAGGATGGGAGCATGGACAAACAATGCTGGAATGCAAGGAAAACCCCCTTTACACCCTTGGCCAACCAACTGATTTGGCAACACCAACACTCTATAAAAAGTATGATACATCAAAATCAAAAAGATATTGATGGCCGTAGGTATATGAGATGTCAATGTTTGCATATGAGTATTTGCAGTTAGAAATGCATACTTTTATTTATCTTTTCTTTTTTTTAATCTTATATCCTTTCCAAGGCCTTATGGATAAGCTTTACAAGACCAATGCAGGAGAAAGACAGTAGGCAGAAGAAAAAAAATTGTAACCCTATACACCGCATTAACCATGCTGCGACTAGAACCGCCTAAAAATGTGACTTACACAAGATGACGTGTTATTTAATGAATTGCCTGATATCCGAGTAGACAATGGACAAAATATCATGGTACGAGGTGGTGGGGGAGATGCAAGTTTTGTAAACAGAGTGAGACGAAGACTAATGATACAGTGGAAGCACCAGGCATCACCACCGCCAAGGAAGCACTACATAACTTGAGATTTTACACCCTCACCAAAATGTACTCATGATGCTCACACCTCTGTCCAATAGGTATGTAACCTGTAACATTACATGATGAGGTCATAGGTTATGATCACCCACCCTATAATACCCCCTGTCCAATTCCATCTCTTTTTGCTCTGACGAAGGTAAAGCTCAAACGTAGGTACCTTGTGATCCTTACAGCAGATAATTTTAACATGTTATTCTCAGTTTTTGGTCCCTCGACCCTCGACAAGGTCGGAGACGGACATTTAATGAACTCCGGTCCGACCAATCATCCGTCCATGTAGCGTTTGTGTCGTTAGATATTCAGAAAACCCGTTGTAACATTTCGCCTTTCATTCCTGCAGATATCTATTCCTCGAATTATCTCCAATCAGATAAACTCACGGCGGTGATTGCCTGAATTATGTTGCATGGCAAAACCGTTCGGTAGCTTGGCTTGTGCTAAACTATATTTCACAAACCGTTAAGAGTGCTTTTCATATTACAAAGATCAATTCCTCTAGTTATTAAAATGATAAACAACTGGAATAAAGCAAGCAATCAATAAAAAATAAACCAATGTCACCCTTAGGGTGCCGTAATCTTCAAAGGTGACCTACGTGTGACTTCTTTAAGGTCACACTGAGGTGACAGAGCTGCTATCACCAGGGAGCGGACTCCTTTGAGGTATCTGCCTACGGAGATTCGTGAGGAATCGTTCTAGCAAGTAACCATGAAAATATGCGTTTGCCTTCATAACGTCACCAAATGACGTCCATAATGTCTCAAGCTTGACATATCTACAAACCACTCCATCCGAGGTGTTCATTTTAGGTTATACACGATATGGTTCTAAAACTTCGAAAATTTGACCTTGGGGTCAATATGTTTGCCTCAGGCGCTAACCATTGAAGTGTCAAGCAATCGCCACCAAAAACTTAATCGCTGCGCGCCAGACCATATACTACATTCCATAAAGTTTGGAGGATGTTAGATTAAATTACTCAAAAAATAAGGGTTTCGTCGACCCTCATTGATTTACCGCAAGTTGACCTTGACCTTTGGACTTGACCTTTATGTGTGCTGAAGGGTTGTCAATAATACTACGATATGTGTAACGCGCACAAGGTTTCGATTGAGAAATTGTGGCTCTTAAACCAGAGTGATATAAAGTGAAAAATCCAATGATTACAGACAAACAACAAAAAAAACTTACCAAGTAACAGATCTTGCAAAACTTCGTTTTGGGCAGAGAAACAATAGGAGAGTAATGTATGAGAAACCCAATTGATGAGCACCAAATTGCGAACACACAAATGATTTTTCTTGGTTCGAGAAGTGGAGAACACATAAAAAGGAAATCTCATCTGATATCACGATCAAGACATACCTAAGACGACATTACTTAGCGTATCTATAACATTTATTTGAACTCCCAATCTATGATCAAGATTAGTGGAAAGCATCTCCCTTAATGTGATTGACCAATCTAACCATAATGTTTTACAGGCAGGATCGTCATCTATGGGCTCGCAGGATGGCACAGAACTACAGACCAGAGACACAGACACAGACACAGCACAGACCAGACACACACACCCGAAGCTATTTGGCCTGGGTTGATGCGACACTAGAAACTGTCATCCTGCTGTTTCACAGCAGAGTGTTTTCAATGTGTGCCGTCCCAGGATGGGACTTAAACGTGATGCCATCTCCGCCAATTCGTTTGTGGATGCTAGAGATGCCACGGTGCTAACTCCATGAAGAATAGGTAATCGCCGGCACCCTGGCCAAAATTCATATTCCTGCCCTAACTATTATCTGGAAGGCAATGGCAAGCCACCCAGTATAACCTTGCCAGAGCAACTGCTCCATAATCACAATACTCATCAGATAATCGAAAATCACTTCACATGCATCCAATTCAGGAATCAGAATCAGAAAATTTGTATCTATAATGTTTATTTGACAGTACAAGCTACAATATAAGAAGTGCAGACATCTTACCCTGAATGTGATCGTCACCGATCTAACCCTTAATTATGGAACTAGCACCGATGTAATTTAATGGACTTAATTTATGTTCTAAGTGGTAGAGAGTGTCATAAACCATGCTCTGCTCCACCCATAACGGCTAACCGGTGTCAGTCCTGCTGTCGTAAGCGCCAGATCGTACGACGCTATGGTGAAATCGGAAAGCAATCGGTTTTGACCGGTTTGGTTGCATGCTGGTGCAACTGAGGGCACTCACGGTTATGGAGGAGACTCTCTGTTCTGTCAATACTTCAATATTTAAACTTTTCCAATGATAAATGTCGTACAAAACTTGTGTGCTTAACCTGTGCCATCAAGAGAATGCAGATATCAACAAACCTCATATATATATTATATATATATATATATATTATCAGTTGCAAATAGACTACAAAGGGCAGACCGGCATTACAGGCATGCTCATCAACCACCTTGCCCCTGGAGGGAAGAATGGGACTGAACAGATTGGGGAAGTTGGTCCCACAGGTGAGAAAAAGAGGAACAAAATGAGTTGGAGGTAAGCCAGTGAACCTCGATTTTTGGAGTTTACACATTAGGAGGGTGACTGGCGACTGTGTACACCTTGAAAACCTTGGAGGGACAGAGACAAGCAAGGGCAGAGGACAAGACCAAAGGCAGGCGGTAGAATACAGAGGCCACTAACTTTGCTGCAATGTGAAAGTAACACAGGCGTAGACACTGCTTGTCATGGGAGTCCCAATGATTTTGACTGCCTTGCTTTCCAAGGCATCATTAATTGCAAGGTGTGAGGCAGGGGCACCAGCTCAAAGAAGAGTGGGCTACTTCCATCAAGCTGCGAATGAAGGCTGTACAGTTATCAAAAATCAGACTGGCTAAGAAAAGCCGTTGCAAGATCAAAGGCATGCTCAGTCGGTGACTGGCTTTGTAGGACATTCTCGGAAATATGGTCTGCCCAGAAAGATCATGGCTAATGGTGAGACCCAAAAGTTTGAGTGACTTACCCTCTTCAAGTGGTTTGTTTCGAAGTAGATGGGAGAATTTGTCAGACGCTCTTTTGGAAGCCAAGGTTAGTGTGTGGGATTTGTCACAGTTGAAAGACTTATTCTAAGTGTGTGACCAGTTCCTAATTCTATCAAGGCGTGCAGAGGGAAAAGAGGGCTGCTGCCTGCCTGTCTGAAGGCATGAGAAATGATACGATAGAGAGTGCAGTCAATCAGCAAAAGAGATATGCAGGATTTTTCAGGGAATCAGAAGGATCATTGCGATGATGAGGAACAAGACATCTCTCGAGCCATTCTCAGAGACATCTCCAGCACCTGACGTATCTGGCAGTTCACAAGGCAGCCATCGCACTTCGGGACTCGTCTCTCATCTACTCCCCCTATATTAACTCATTCTGGAATTCTTCCACAAAACTTGCTCTATCTTATCCACAGATCCATCCTTAACTAGACATATCAACTTACTTAGTCATCAGCAGAGTCATGGAATCTATCATCACAGTTGACATAAAATAATTCCTTTTCCACACAGCCTCATCTCAGATCATCAATTCGGATTCAGACACGTCACTCTACCTTGGACATGCTGCTTCTACACTCTCGAATGGATGGAGGCTCTCAATGTCAGACATGAGATCAGGGCTGTTTCTCGACATATCTTGAGCTTTCAATCCAGTCTGGGATCCCGCCTTTGCTTTCCAAACTCTCTGGCTACGGCATCAAAGCCAACTCCACACAGGATTTTGACTTCCTCTACTTGCACCCAACATGTGGCTTCTCAAAGCATTCCTTTAATCTCCTCTCCACTGTCAAGGCTGGAGTGCCCAAGGCAGCATCCTAGGCCTATTCTATTTCTAATTAATCTTCATAACGATCTCTCACTCTCATATCCTCGTTATCTATTTTCTGATGACTCCACCCTCCTGCCGTGACATCACTCATCTTTTGACAGACAGGCAGCAGCCTTTCTCTCCTCTTCGACCTTCACAAAATCACAAGCTGGTTAAACAATTGGAAATGTCTTTCAATGCCGACATATCTGACATATCTCTATCTCTCTGTCTCTCTCTTCAAAAGACCGTCTGGCACACCCTCCCATCAACTATCTTAACAATCCTCTTGAAGATGTTCCTTCACTCAAGCTCTTGGGTCTCATCAGCCATGATCTTTCTTTGACAAACCACATTTAAAAGTTATCCTCCAAAGCTAGCCACTGACTGAGCATCCATCCATCCGTCATTGTTCAAAGTCCTTCATAAAACCCTGAACGTTTATCCACTTGTGAGGCCTTCACCTGCAGCTTGATGAAATACTGCTCTAGCCTCTGCATTGGCGATCCTGCCTCAGCTTGATGCTGTGGAAACCAAGACATTCAAATCATTGGAATATCCATGATGAAGCTGAACCTATGGGCCTCTCACTTTGCCATCAAACAGGTCGGTCACTTTGTCTTCAACCACCTTCTTTCTTGGTCTTGCACCCTCTGCCCTCTGCATGCTTCCTCCCCCCCCAAAAACAAGGGTTTTGCAGAGCACCGTGGTCCACCAGCAACCCCTTCTGGTGTGAAACTCCAAAATCCAGAATCACTGCTCACCTCCACTCATTTGTTTCTCATTTTTCCCCACCTGTGGAATAAATTTCACTTCCTCTTCAATCCCTTTTCCCTCCAAGTGTTTGAGATAGCTGTCACTTCCATCTCAGATCATCCGACAGTAACCATCTCTCCCCACCAGTTTTTTCCTTCCTGAAAGTTTGCTTCTATATCCATCTTGTCCATCCTCCTGCTATCCTCCCCCACCCTCATCTTACCCATCACCTCATTTTTTGTCTTCATCTATTTTGTGCCTCAGCCCTGCTGTTGACTTCACCCCCACCCCCTCTCTCTCTTTCTGCTGTTCCTTTCGTTGTGATCTGTCTGTGTTGAGCTCCCGAGCCTCGAATTTGTATACAAAAACAATCAAAATGACTTGGCCCAAGACAGTGCCTTGGGCACTGCCAACCTTGACAGAGACGAGAGGATCAGTTGGAGCGACACACCGAATATGGTAGTGGAGGAAGTTTGTGATCTATGAGAGGAGGTGTGGCCTTGGATGTAATAGGCAGAGGTTTGGAGATCAAGGTGGGTGCCACACTATCAGATGAAGATATGTCCAGAGACATGGCCCTGATCTCATGTCTGACATTGAGGTCTTCCATCTAGCATTGGAGAGATAGAAGCAGCATGTTCAAAGTGGAATAACCGGGTATGGAACCCAACTGATGATCTGAGATCCGTCGGTTGGAGAAAGGAAGGATTTGATGTCAAATGCCAATGATGATTAATTCCATGTCAAATGGCATATAAATGGAAGCAAGCTAAAGGCCTGTAGTTAAGAAGATCCATGTTTGCACCATGTTTGTGTATTGCAGTGATGTTGACTAACCCCCAGGCAGATGGAAACTGACCCAGAGAGAATGATAGAGTGAACAGTGCAGAAAGAACATGAGAAGAGCAGCAGAGCAGGTTTTTAGGACACATGCACTGATGATGTCTGCGCCTTGTTGCCTTTTGATTTTGGTCGGGCGGATGACATGAAGGTAAACAATGCGCCCAAAAGCATCTCATCGATAATATTCATTTGCTAAGTAATTATCGCTCATTCAAACTTTTCATAAAATATTAAATCAATGCAAGATAGATTGCTTCAAATCCTTTGTATGTATCCACATTTTTGTTTTTTGACAAAATAAAGTGGGGGGGAGGGGAGGAGGAAACGATATGCTGACCCATACTCCTCCAATAAGTGTGGGTATGCCCCCTCACCCCACTGATCAACGACCAAGCCAAGCAGCTCCCACAAGTCTACTCGGGGTGAAACAAACCTCCTCTTATGACTGGATAAATCATCATTATCATGACATGCTCGATACAGACCGTCAGTTCTGCTGAGCAATTTCTTGGTGAGGATTACAATTTCTGGAGTGCGGTACTACGTTCACCTCTTCGTAAGCGAATCGACGTGCAACATTTACTCGACTGAGTGTGCAGGAATTCATAATTTGTTCAGGATGTCGGTGATAGCTTGCCTACTCTTTGCACAGGACACCGTGGGACTTTAACATCACCAACTAATGCTTGCAGACAGGACACTAATTAATATCCAACTGGATAAATCAAGCCCACTTTCCCAGTTAGTGGGTGAAAATGATTTTCTTCTTTTCAGCAACAGCTATTCTGCTTCCATCCATTAAAAAAATATGATAAAATAAATAAATTTTAAAAAGAGACAAATTGAGGTCATGGAAGAGGAGGAGACGAAGTAAGAAGGCAACATGGTGACAGCAGGGCTACAGTCGGACAGAAGGAGGGGATGATAAGAACAGGGGGGAGGAGGGCAGGCGGACACTAACCTGCAAGGGGGTTGGGATATGTCGGGTTAATGGGGGTAGAAAGGATCACAGCTTGGGATGGGCATCACATGACGATGACATGGTCGTGCTCTGCATGCTTTAAATACTGGAAGGAAGACTGCATTTTAAGATCTGTGGAAATAAGTTTGCATCATTTTTATCCATCCATCAAACTTTCAGGTGGAAGTCCATGCAAAGTTTCACCCTGGCCATGATTTGGTGCAAAATGCGCAAATCTGCCAAAAGCAGACTGCTACAGCGGAACTCAGAGGAGCACATACCTCCTCCAGGCTGAAGAGTATACTTTTGTATCCCACTGATAGGCCGGATCTGCATCCAGACCTGAACCAAAATCTAATCGGCTTGTTTTTGTCACCAACCCAACCACTCATCCACTAAGTTTTGTCCAAATCCATCCATAACTTTTGAGATATCCTGTTCACAGAACAAACAGAGGTGAAAGACATACCTCCGCCACCAAAAGTGAACGGAGGTTAACCAGAAAACATCCAAAATTACAAAGCCCACCCGCATCCACTTTGTACTCAAACTGAAGTTGACGAAAGCAGCAAAAAAATTATTTTTTTTTTCAATTTTTATCAATTTGTGTTCTCCATATTCTCAGCTAAAAGGTTTGTTGAAAATTTTGATGACAAAAGCTGCAATAGTAAAAAAAAAAAAAACTTACGGCCTGGACAAACACACTGAGGCTCAAATGGTCAATAATAAACACGGAAAGGATTTTAAAATAAATAAATAAAAAGATGTCTCGCAGCGGTGGACAGACTAGTCAGATTTCCCCTCATTGTGATTGCTTTTTGACCCAATTATCAAGCTTCCTCCTATAGCACAGGGGAAGGCTTATTGCTGTTGTGGGGTTTGTTTCTACAATTGACATCCCCCAATTTTTAATGGCCCACACAGTTTCTTAGACCTTTAAGAGTACTAAACCACTATTTTTAAAATAATTTTTCTTTTTCTTTCTTCCTGCACTCCCAACACTCCAAATTTTGAAATATTCAATTTCCAAGCTGTATCGTGGAGCCGGCTGGGACTTTCAGAATGAAATTTTGCATCAATAATGCAAATATAAAGTGTACGGGGTTGACCTAGACTTAATTTTTAAGGTCATGACCGAATATAAACACGTTTTACACCATAACTCGACTAGGGTTTGTCTGATTGGAACAAAATTGCCCTCATTAGATAGCCTAGAGAGAGCCGCATTTAAGTTTAATTTACATCATAACCATCTGGGTTGAAGGTCAAGGTCTTGCACCCCTTGGAGTATTAAACCACCATTAGGTTTTTCTCCTTTTTTTCTGCCAATATCCAAGGACTTTCAGAATTAAATTTTGCATCAACAAGGAGAAAAAGACATAACATGTCATAGCTCCCGTGGTTTTAGTAATTTTGCTGTGCAGACTTAAAGGGCTAGCTAGTCCATATTTACAAGAATTTTGTGTGTACACAACTGACTTTAGTGGTCATGTGACATGGAAGACTGCATACAATTGGGTTATTCGGTCATAAACATTAATGATGTGGGTCATGCAGTTATATTGTACAAGATAGTTGGTCATGTGACATGTATGATGTTTTTGATTGGGAATGCAATTTGCAAAGAACGGATTTAATGTTAAATCTTTTTTGGGGGGGGAACATACTGAATTACACAAACAATACAACATGTAATGATATTTATGTATCAAGAAATTCTATAACTGTAAACAATATAAAATATCATTCAGTTGAAAATGCTGTCGGATTAGTTTTTGTAAACTGGACTTAAAGGTGTTGGCGTGAAATTGAAGAGTAATGAGAATTGTTTTTTAAAAAATTTTCATGAAAGATGCTTCGAGGTGTAGGTAATGAAAAAAATACAAGATCGGGAAATGCATATCCGAGAACTGGTTGAGGATGTGTTCAATACCGAGTTTGTTATTTTAACTAAAATGACCACCCAGTCTACATCTTTGATCAGATCGCAAATAAAGTGAGGTGCATGTGTATGCCAACATGTACTGAGCCTACACCAAGTTTGAACAAAATCGGACCATGCATGTCTGAAAATGGTTGGGGACATGTTTAAGTAACAAAGTGGGCGCCAGTCACCAATCTTGGATCTGCTTCTCGAGAAAAAACAAAAATGACGTGCGTATGTAAAGCCATCCATCATTCCTTTTCTGTGTGCCAAGTTTGAACAACATCTGCAAATGCATGTCCGAGATATGGCTGCGGATGGTCGGACGGATGAGACCTAATCCATAAGCCCCCTTTTTTTGGACTAAGTCCAACGGCGGCTACTAATGGTAATAAAGTGGATGTGGTTGACAATTTTTGACCTTGACCTATTTGCCATGACCCAATTAGACATTTTTCACCACAACTCGACCAAGGTTTGGCTGATTGGAACACAATTGCCCTTTCCAGACAGCCTAGACTCCTAGAGTAAGCCGTATTTACATCATATCCCTCTGGTTAAAGATCAAGTCAAATGGCGGTCTGAAAGTTTTTTTTTTTTGTCATCGCTCAATGCCAATGCTGAATCTCAAAGACCATGTGGCTTTCCAAGATGTTTTTGCATCATAATCGTGTCCTGCACTGATGTTGTGCATCTGATATTTGTTTTGTGTCTTGACCTCTCTTTTTCTGATTTAATTAATTAACAAACTAGAACGCACTTCGTCGTCGACTGATACGCGTCCGGCCCACATTATTGCATCGTTATAATACTTGTACCATGTTTGATTTAAATCCCTTCAGCTGTTCTCAAGTGTCACATTTTTACCTAACATGACCTCTCACGACAAAATCTAATCAAGTTCATCTTTGCTTGATAATATATACGGAAACGAAGTTTGGTTAAAATCCCATCACTCGTTCACCAGTTAGCGCAGCAACAGAATTTTTACCTCATGGGAGCTCTTGACCCGTAATCTATCGATTAATCTCTGCATCATGATACATATTTGTACGAGTTTGACTTGGATCCCTTCAGCCGTTAAGTTATTGCAGGAATGAAAAACTATCGTGGACACATGGACAGACAACCCGAAAACATAATGCCTCCGGCAACTTCATTGGCATTTAAACACCTTTATCATCATAACTTGAATAATTCCCTCCAATTTTCATGATGTTGAGTTTTATGAATAGATTGTAGATGGGGACACATTTTCTGTATTTATACTCTATCCTGAAATGTTGAAGTTCAAGGGTTTTTTTTGGTTTTTTTGGTGGTCCAAAAAAAAAATGGCCACCATCATGGATCACTGGCCAGGGTAAATCACAGTGATCACCAAAGGTAAGTCTCCCACGGTCTGGGGAGGCTTACCCTTGGCAATCGCAGATATCTAGTTAATTAGTGTTCTCCAAATTCTCATGAATGTTTGTTGTGAAATTTGATGACAAAAGCGCAAATGGTAAAAATAGGACCACTGGACCCGGAGCTTATCGGGGTCTGGCCTAATGATGCAACCCAAAATTTGGTAGCATTCTGACTGGTGCATCTGGGAAGAAGCTTTTGAAAGAATTTACACAATTTTCTCAAAAATTTATGAAGCCACCATTTCAACCTACTTAAAGTCATGTGACTGGACCGAGCTTTGCAATCCCCATTACTTCAGCAGCAGAACCTAACTGCCAAATTTCAGCAAGATCGACCAGTGGTTTGGCTGGAGAAGTCGATAGAGGGATGGAGGGACAGAGGGTGCATGATGACAATACCTCATCTGCAATTCCAATTCCAGACAACTGAAAATGTCATGCCCTGGACACACACACATGCATGCGCAATTGCAAAACCCCGTCTCCTGCTGTACAGACTAACAGCTGGTAATTCAAGTTTCCACATGTTGAAGTGCACCAAATATCTGCAAAAAAATTCCCTCTCCCCATCCTGCAACATTGTGTTAAAATTGAAGGATGTGGTTTGCTGATGCATTCTCTCAAAAACTATTACAACTAGAAAGGCACTCTTTGATGTCGAAACGTTGACAGGAACTCCCGCCCACATTATATATATCATGATACATACTTGTATTAATGGAGTTCTCTCAACCCCTCTTCCTGTTCAGGTTGGAGTTCCTCAGGTAGCGTTCTGGGCCGTGTTGTTTTTTCTGGTTTTCATCAATGATCTCTCCGACTCTCTGGAAAATCCTCTTTATCTCTTTGCTGATGACTCCACCCTCTGCCGTACCATCTGTCCCTCAGACTGGCAAGTAGCAGCTTTTTCACTCTCTGCAGATATGGGTAAAATCACAACTTGGTCAACACGTGGAACATGTCTTTCAATCCAGACAATCTCACACTCTCACTATGTCTCTCCGAAACGAAAGTTTAGAAACTCCCCCCCCTCCAATCTACTTTCTCACAATCCTCTGAAGAAGTCCTTTCATTCAAGCTTCTGGGTCTCACGATCTGCCATGATCTTTCCTGGGAAAGCCACATTTCCAACCTGGCCTCCAAAGCCAGTCGGCGACTGGGAATCCTCCGTCGTGCAAAGTTCTTCCTCGGCCTACCTGAGCTCCTGACCACATACAAAGCTTTCGTCCGCAGCCTGATGGAGTACTGCTCTCCCCTCTGGGCTGGTGCTCCTGCCTCTCACTTTCTCAGCGTCACGCTGTGGAAACCAAGGCATTTCGGATCATTGGTATCTCCCGTGGTGAGGCTGAGTCTTTGGGCCTCTAACTCTCTCACCGCAGGCAGGTCGGTGGTCTTTCTGTCTTCTACCGTCACCTCTCCAGTCTCGCCCCCCCCCCCCCCCCCGCTCTATCTGCGATTTGTCCCCACCATATTTCCGCAGGGCGCTCAAGGTCCGCCAAAACCCCCTTCTGGTAAAACTACCAAAATCACGAATCACTGCTCACATTAACTCTTTTCCCCACCTTTGGAATAAACTCCCACACTCTCTTCAATCCAATTCTCCCTCCAGGCCTTCAAAACAGCTGTTCACCACCACCTCTTATCTTCCCCATCCAAAACCTCAATCTTTACTACCCCCGTTAATCCACCCCAAACCCACCTCCTTCAAATTGCCTGCTTTCCTTCCTGAAAGTCCCTGTATGCCCATCTTGTATACCCATGTTCCCCACCCTATTCCTCTCCCTTCCACAGATCTCCTAATCACCTAATGTCTCTGTTCCCCACTGTTTTGTCCTTTCCTCTCGCACCCCTCTTGTCTCATGCCCCCTTGCTGTGCGTTGTGTGTTGCTCTCATACGAGCTTCGAGAAGGTATACAAAAAAAAGTTTGATTTAAATCCCTGAACCCAGATTCAAAATATTAAATAATTCTGGCTGCCAGACCATTTTTCTGATCAAGTTGAAATTTAGAACACATTTTCCCAAGACGACTAGATCATAATAGTAATGTTTCATGTCGATTGATGAAGCAGTTCGAGTTAAGATTTTCGTTAAATACAATATGGCTGCCAGACTGTGAGACCTATTAATTATTCGTGAACACCCTGGTATCCCCAAGGATTGGGGAATATTTTGGTGAAGTTTCCCCTTGATCTGTCAAACTGTTCTGGAGAAGATTTTTTTTAAAGGTTTATTCTTCAAAAAAAAATCATAACTGCCAAACCATGTGACCTATGACATCATAGATGGAGAACTTTTTGTTTCTCATGGATACGCTATCATTCCGATAAAGTTTTGCCTCAATCTATTCAGCCATTTCAGAGATTTTAAGGTTGTTATGTTAAAAACAATATGGCTGCCAAACCACATGACCGATGACATCAAATTTTTTATTTTTTTTAACCCCATAAAATTTAGCCCGAGATGGCCCTCAAAAATTTTCATACCACAATGGATAAAGCATTGGACATATGCAATTATGTCAAACAAAGCCACCTATGACATCAAAAACAAGTGAGCACAATATACGCCCGAACAAGAAGGTATATACAGAATTGTGCTACTGCATGGAAAACAGCATCCTGGTTGCCATGGCAACCACTTTAGATGACGAACGTATGTCGCGACACACCCTCTCCACAGTCTGTACCTATATACCAAATATGAAACGTGAAAGTTGAAAACTTTGGGAGTTGGAGTGTGGACATGAACGGACGGACGGACGACCGGTATCACATAATACGCCCCGATATATATATCGGGCGTATAAAAATCACTTGTTTCCCATGGTGAGTACTTTCACAAGTGCGAGTTTTAATGTTTTCCATGGAACGGTTTCAGAGATAGAGGTCCAAAGTTTTTCCTTTTTACCAACATGGTTGCCACACCACGTGACCAATGACATAATTATCACTAAAACATTCTACATGAGTAGTCACACCTATGGTGAAATTGCGCCAATCGGATAAGTGGTTGTAGAGAAAACAGAAAACTATCATGGAGACGGACGGACAGACGGACAAAGACTGAAAATATTATGCTTCCAGCGACTTCGTCAGCAGAGGCATAATAAATTCTGCTCTGCTTGTCTCAAGTTAAGGTGTTGCAAGACGTGTCAACATGCTTCACCAAAGGGTCACACGTTAGGGCAGAGGTGCCCCTCCAATTTTGTGCCAGTAGAAATGCTATGAATCCGCAAGATAAGACCACCAACTAACCAATGGAAATGCACTTATTCCCCATTTGCAATGCAGATCTTTCCGAAAACATGATGCAACCCAGCAAGGCAAGCGACATTTGCATATGATGCTGTAAGTACAGTCCATACTTGCTTTGAAACCAAAGGGCGGCTGGCAAAGGCTCAAGAATGAACTTCTACCCACATTTACATCACAATTATGGGAGATGGATTTTTAAAGAGTGTTTACAGTTAGAAATTAACTGCCTTTGCCAAAAAAAAGAGAAAAAAACAAGACATGTTTCTGTAGTTAAATGACAATTTAATTTTTTGAAAAAGGAGCAGGTCATTCCAATACACACGAATAGATGAATCATGTGTTCTGCCACATCGAGAGCTTTGTTGTAATAAACCAAAGACAAGTTGTTTCATTGAACAATCTTCATAACTCGCCTGACTGTCTTTCCCAATCTTCACTTCCTACCCCACATGTCTTTCAGTTTATTCAGTTAACCATGAGCTTATGAGCTGCTCGAGGGGGAGACGAAGATAAAGCGCAATGAAACACTGGGTTTGTGGCAGTTGTGAAAATAAACCTCCATTATGAAAGAACATTTCTGTCATACATCATCCAACAACAGTTATGGGGATTTATAAAGTGCCATTTACTTACCTACACATTCGGGCAGCCAGTTGCATAGTGGTTGTTCACATACTCAACGCAAGACAACTTTGGGTTAAAAAGCAAATGAACCGGATTTATTTATTTACGTCATCTGTGTTAGAGAAATTTTGAGAAAAACATATTGGGAAAAGCAAAACAGTTTAAGACCAATCTTTCGGGAGGCTGCACCAGTGGTGCTTACTGTGAACCTACACTATATTAATCTATAAAATTGGTGAATATTGCAACTATAGCTCAAAAGTCTACTCCAATGACCGGGAAACCAAAGCAAATGTGAATGTAAATATAGGCCAGAACTGCAGTTCAAGAAAAAGTGATCGGCAAGATGGGTTAGGTGAGCTCCTTACATACCTGATCATTCAAGCCTCAAGCAGGATCAGGAATATTTAAAGAATAATTCTACAAAACCCTGCTGAAGGAGACAAACCAAGCAAAGCCTCAAACGTATGAAGAGACATCCTCATGTGATTGTCAATGTCAAACAGTTAGAAAATAAAAAAAAAAAAAAATGAAGCACAAAGACAAAGGAAGGAAGCGTGTTTTACAAGCAGGAGGAAAAACAAAAAGTACAAACGACGGGATAAAACTATTTTAAAAATACTATGTACTATAGCAATATGAAGCCATTGCTAGTTCATGTAGCCTTGTTAAAGTACTGCCATTCAGGAATAGCTACACCAACAAATATCCACATGTCAAAGGAAATGATCCAAACCACAATTCATGGCGATTTCTCCTTTTTCTTTCTTCTTTTTTTCTTTTTCTTCTCTGGAGATGGCTGCAACACATTCGGTCCAAAGTTATTAACCACTTACCAAACCGTCCAATTAAACTGCCCGATAATGCAAGCATCTCGAACGGCACTCGGTAAAGCACGTACCTCCGCCAAGCTGAACAGTACAAGTGTTGTATCCATGATAGTCCAGATCTGGATCTGGACCTGGCCCGAACCAAAATCTAATTGGCTTGTTCTTGTCATCAACAAGCTCATCCACAAAGTTCTCATAATTAATTCTCAACTTTTTGAAATATCATGCTTTATATGGTTTTTGGCCCCACCTCTCAATGGTGAAGAATCACTTTAAAATCTTCCTTGTCACATGACAACCCATCCACCAAGTTTCATCCTCATCCATCCATAACTTTTTGAGACCTCATGCTATATATCGTTTTTGGCCCGATGTCTCAATGTTGAAGAATCGTTTTTTAAAATTATACGATCCGAATATGGATCCACATCACCAAAATCTCATTATTTCATCCTTGTCACACACCCAACCTCTCCACCAAATTTGGTCCGAATCCGTCCACAACTTTTTGACACATCTTGTTCACAGGACAAACAAGCAAACAAACAAGAAAGATGTCGAGCAGAGCACGATACTTGTAAAATCCCAAAAACAAATTTGACTTAAAAAAGAATTGGTAGTTGAATTAAATGACATAATATGCAAATACTCTTCAAATTTTAAGTCAATAGGATGAAATTGCCAATTTTTAAAAATAGGCCTATGCTAACCGTTAGACTTTAAAATAATAGGTGGTTGAATTTAGTCACCTGATATGCAAATCCTGTTCAAATTTCAATTAAATTGGATGAAAAATTGATTTTAGAAATTCGACCAAATTGCTAACCTTTTGACCTCAAAATCAATGGGGTTCTTGCATATGACCAAGTACCATTGAAGTTTTCATGAAGATCAGTTTAAAATTGTGACCTGTAGGAGATTGACGACAAAGACAAACTGGTCCAACACATGGACATGTCTTTCAATCCAGACAAATCTCACACTCTCACGATGTCTCTTCGAAAGGACCGTTTAGAAACCCCCCCAATCCACTTTCTCAACAATCCTCTGGAAGAAGTCTTTTCTTTCAAGCTTCTGGGTCTCACTATCTGCCATGACTTTCCTGGGATAGTCACATTTCCAACCTCGCCTCAAAAGCCAGTCGCCGACTGGGAATCCTCCTCGTGCAAAGTCCTTCCTCGGCCCTCCTGAGCTCCTGACCACTTACAAAGCTTTTGTCCGTAGCCTGATGGAGTACTGCTCTCCCCTCTGGGCTGGTGCTCCTGCCTCTCCATCTTTCTCGGCTTCACGCTGTCGAAACCAGGGCATTTAGGATCATCGCATCTCCCGCAATGAAGCTGAGTCTTTGGGCCTCTCACTCAATCACCGCAGGTTGGTCGGTGGTCTTTCTGTCTTCTACCGACTCCTCTCCAGCCTTGCCCCCTGCTCTCTCTGCCATTTGTCCCCACCACATTTGCACAGGGCGCTCAAGGTCCGCCAACAACCCCCTTCTGGTAAAACTACCAAAATCACGAACCACTGCTCACCTTCACTCCTTCATTCCTCTTTTTTCCCGCCTTTGGAATAAACTCCCTCACTCTATTCTTTCCCATTCGTCCCTCCAGGCTTTCAAAACAGCTGTTCACCACCACCTCTTATCATCCCCATCCAAATCCTCGATCTTTTCTACCCCCGATAACCCACCCAAGCCCACTTCCTTCAATTCCCCTGCTTTCCTTCCTGAAGTCCCTGTAATGTCCATCTTCTTCCCCATGTTCCCCGTCCCATCCCATCCCTCACCCTTCCCCAGATCACCTAATGTGTCTGTTCCCCACGTTTTGTCCCTTCCACTCCCGCCCCTCGTCTCATGCCCCCTTGCTGTGCGTTGTGTGTTAGCTCTCATACGAGCCTCGACAAGGTATACAAAAAAAAAAAAAGACAGACTAACGCACACTAACAACCAATATACTTGCAAAATCTTCGATTTTCACAAGTGACAGACAGACAAGATGAAATCATTACCTCTGTACACCTTCGGTGGTGGAAATATAAATACACTTTGGAGCAGATCGCCATTTACAACTTACTGTTGGTTTTTTATTTTTTTTCCAATATAAACTGTGTGAAGTGAAGTGAAGGTTTATGTTAAAATATATTATTGTGACATTTTAGTTTGTGACTTTACTTCAGAAAAAATTACCACATTTAATGACCAACAACTTAAGGATGAACAAACACAACAAAAGACAGACTACCAGTCATTAGACATCCTCACCATGATTGACGTGCTGGCTTCATAATTTTCTTCTTCCTCCTCTCCCTCCTCCTCCTTCACCTTTACTTCCACCTTTTCTTCTTCATCTTTCACCTTCTGCTTTTTCTTTTTCTTCTTTGGTGCTTGTAACTCTCCTGCAAAAAAAACAAAAACATTGTTAAGAGAAATTAAAAGAGAGCTAGAAATACATTTACTTTTTTTGGCACAGACTAAACAAGTGGCAAGCATGGAGAGCTTCCGCTCCGGTTCATGAGGTTCTGGCTCTTCTTGGCAAACAAGACACTGCCAATAAGCCAAAGACCATGGTATGAGAATCGACCAAGACGTCACCTCGTGCACAAAAAAAATAAAAAATAAACTGAAGATACTGACCATCGCTCTCCACCATTGGTTCTTTCTTTATCTTCTTGGTAATCGGTTTGCCCGGACTTTCTCCCATCTCGGAAAGCTTTCGCTTCTTTGACAGCAATGGGATGATCGTTTCTCCAGAGGGGTCATACGTTCGCACCTCGCTGGAGCACGGGAACGCATAAACAAAACCGAATACCCAGTTACCAAATGAAGGTCAAAGCATTACCAATGACAAATGCAAAATGCCTTCAAGGCTACAAGTGCATTTAGTTTGAGAATGGCACATTCGAGAAAAACACAAGGTAGAACTCACAAACAGTGACTTAGCACAATAGGACTCACCTTTTATGCTGGTATTTATCAAACTTGGCCAAGGATTTTCCACTGCCGCTGATCCTCCTCAACTGCAAACAGACATGGAAGCAATGACGGTTAGTAAAGGAGGAAATGAAGGAAAAGCAAGTTGAAAGGAGAGGGGGAGGCAAAGCTTGACATTTTTGGGTACAAACATGCAAACGATTCCTCCAAATCCAGGAAATCTTAAAAATATATAAAATAATAATAATAGTAAAGAAATTACCCCCGTGTGGGGGGTCGGTCATCTCTCATAATACCACAAGTTCTCAATGTTCAGTTATGACCGAAGTTTGGATAAGGATGTGCATCTGTGCAGCTCGAACTAAGCAGTTTGGTTAAGGATGACTCGGCATTTTGGCGCACGCGCACGAAATTATATTTTGAAAATAAATGCCGACGTTACATTTCTTCTTTTGAAACTTTTGCACCTTCGGCGGAAAATGTATAATATAAAAGGCTAAAAATGTGTTTTATATTTATATTTCATTTCTCCTTCCTTCCTTCTTTGCGAATCGCATCGGCGTTTTTGGCCATCTTCCAGATCACGTGACGATCAAACGGGAAGGAAATTCAAAAATCTGTTCGGTTAGATACAAGATAATATTTTTTACTATCATAATCAATAAACAGTTGCCGAATATCTTGTAGAATGGCAGACTAGATAGGTTTTGAAAATGGCGATTTTTTATAACTTACGTGACCTCATGACCTTGACCCTGACCTTGAACCCGGACAAAAGTTATATCGTTGTGCAACACTCATCGGCTCTACCCACATACTAAGTTTCATCAAGATCGGAAAG
Organism: Eptatretus atami; assembly: GCA_035128595.1. Lineage (NCBI taxonomy): Eukaryota > Metazoa > Chordata > Myxini > Myxiniformes > Myxinidae > Eptatretus > Eptatretus atami. The sequence continues at coordinate 141,931,380 of CM068958.1, forward strand.
AAAAATTGTTGACGGAACGGGGACGTACGGACGGACGGACATTTGGTCTGGCTTTATTAGGTCATCTCGGTAGAGATGACCTAAAAAGGATTTGGCATCCTGAAGCCATAAAGCAATGCAAGCAAGTAAAGCAATAATTTGCAGCTCGTGTGTCCTATTATGCAGCTGCGTTGAGTGAAAGGTGAAACACGGAACCACGTCGACATGACTGCTTGCCTCAGATCGGAGTCATTTGGAGAAGGATATCGTGTGCTCATGCACCACCATCGTCATGATTTAATCTGTCGAGTTTTGTTTTCACATTTGAACGATGAAAACTTCATCAACGGAAGGACAAGGTACAGTTGTGTAGAGAATTGTGTATTGCTAATATATTATAACAAGGGAAAGTGGGTGGTTGCAACCCAGAGTGCAGAAGAGTTTGGAGAGTTCCAGAAGTTTGAGAGAAAAGAATCGAAACAGAGAGCAAAATATTCATATAAATATTTCACATTGACATGAGTGGTTTCAGCTGATTCTGGAGTGCAAAGGGCAATTACAAAACAAACTCGAGAGTTCAGAACAACTTACCCCAAGAGCAGCAAATATGATTGGTCAAGAAGACATAAAATGGTGTAATATTTTGTCCAAGTACTACACTGCTAAACGGAAGGGTTTTGAAAGTGTCAAAAAGGCAATTTGTGTTGTACAATGTTCAAGTATACAATTCAATTGAAAAGAAGAGATTTTAAACGTCATAGAAAAAAATTAATTTGGACTTTTGCTGCCATCGATGTTAAGATGTCTTTTACGCCACCTTATTTAACACGTTTCATTAGTTATTCGTGCCTTGTTTGTGTCCTTAATGACATCCTTAAAAACAGTAAGTTTCCTGTTTGGAATGATTTTCAATTTGGTTTCACAACCAAACAGGCAAAAAGAGTAAAAATAACATCTTACTCCACACGTGCGATCGGGACGAATTCAGAACCAAAGTAGTGCTCAACAACAGGTTCGTTTTCTGATTTGGGTTCAGAATATAACATTCAGTTGAAATCAAGTTGTTCCTCGATCATAAACTAATGTTTGTATCCAGACGGACGTCGTGTGTGTGTGTATGTGTGGTTGTGTGTGTGTGTGTGTGTTGTGGGTGTGGTGTGTGTGTGTGTGTGGTGTGTGTGTGTGTGTGTGTGTTGTGTGTACGTACAGTAACAACCACCACCAAGCACATCCTAATCGGCATCTTGTGGAGTTGATCTCCGGCTCGTCCCGGTTAGGAGCATTAGGGCGACCATTTCCGTTACAACCATTACCATTATGAGAGACCGTTCCCTTCCTGTAATACTGAGTGATAGGTTGAAACAAGGCGGAGATGCAGCAATCAGACGAGATTGTGATAACTGGATGACATAATAGAACCAGAAGCGAATACTTCGATATCGCGCGGCTGGGGGCAGTAAAAGTCAAGGTTAAGAATGATGAAACAATTTTGCAGTTATAAAATTTAAATGTAGATGCGGTGAATTAGCATGCATGATGGGAAGAGTTGTGACGTTGGACAAATTTCTATTTATAGCCCTCAGATCAAAGGGACATACGCGGCCATAAGTGTGACAGAAGACGTGACAGAAGACACAGGACAGAATAGCCAATTATATAACAGCGCGATGTCGCCGTGCTATAAAAAACGTACGTGCAAACCCCCCCCCAAAAAAAACAATGAAGAACGAGAGTTACAACGCTGCACGTCAACAACTAACGGAACAGGAAGATTGTCACTTCCTGCTCAGAAAATCAACTTCCGGCGTCACACAGAAAACGATCAGCACAAAAAACGTCGCTCTTCCGCATTAACCCCGCCCACAATTCACCCGGCAATGTCCGCCACAATCCACCCGGCAATCTCCGCCCACATCACACCCAACAATAAGTGTGACAGAAGACACAGGACAGAAAAGCCAATTATATAACAGTGCGATGTCGCCGCGCTGTAAAAAACTATCGATATTATAAAAGGAGCAGTGTCTGTCTGCCATGCTATAACTTGAGAACGGATCAACATATTTCAATGAAACCAATGCCCAGAAAGGATTGTGGTGAAAAAAAAAATTAAAAAGAAAGACAGGTTTGTGCATGAGTACATGGGCACAAGTGGTGAAACTGCAAACGCCAACTTGCAATGCTGGTTATCCCTGCACAGAGGGCAGGATCTCCCAGGATTTTTTTGTTCTTGCCCCATAGATTAACTGCCACAGCAAAGATTGATATTCCTGCCAGCGAAGCAGCGGGTATTGTTGTATGCTAGTAATTCATAAATAGCTAGCGTTCAACACACTGCATCCAAAACTGGGACATGCACCATAGGTTTGACAAAAAATTATTGTCATTCCTCAAACCAATATTCAATGAACATTTGAAGATGTTGAGGATAATATTGCAACAGTCACCCCGATTCAATGACGATCACACCACCCGTGCGGGTACGAGACAAAAACATCTCCATGACTGCCAGGTCAAGTTGGTGAGAATTGGCATTTCAGAACACACGACCGCAGCAAATCTGCCGACAAGATTGGCTGAGTGATCCTGTCAGCGACCTACTCTGCCTGTCTTATGTGTGAAGTTGTTTATTCATTCATCGCTATTGAGCCCACTTTCGACAACCACACAAGGTTTCATGAACAAGAAAAGATTCATTACCAACTAGCAGGGGTACCAAGCATTGCCCAATTTTTTGTGGGGGGGCTAAAACACTTCCCTATACCAAGAAGTGGGGTCGAGAATCATTTAATATTACCTTTCACAGAGCAACAAAGGATAAAGAGTGAGAAAATATATATATATTTTTTAAAAACAAACCCATTTTTCCCCCCCAAACTTTTTTTTCCCCCCTAACACTCCCCAGCACTAACTGATGAACCTCTGAAAGTTTGACGAGGAGCCATTTAGCTATCTCTGAGAAAAATAGTAACACACAAATGGCTCATAGTATAGATGATGAAAAAGGGAGGGGTGCAGGAAGATCGCAAACAGCAACAAATGAATAATAAATCAAAATTCATCGCCAGGACAACAGCTTAACAAATAGCCTTGTCCACATACTCAGGGGAACAAGGGACAGAGAGAGAAAACAAGACAGAGAGTGTGAAACCTGCTTCCCATGCAATGCTCATGCACAAGTTATGGGTCTTGGATCGGGTGTGCACGGACTGGTTGGTGGGGTGGGGAGCACGGTTCTCCGCACCTAGCATGCTTCCCCAGCCATGTTTGGCGTACCAGCACTTGAACCAAGAAGCTGTACCATGAACCATGGGGCACCACAAAACTACGAAGGACCAGGCAGGAACCATGGAGCAGCAGGACCGAGGAACCAACCAGTCAGAGACACTTAGTTGCTGTAACCGCCCTTTTATAATGTCCCATAGGGGCCATCAGTCTGTCTGTGGCACACCCATTGGCCGACGCAGCAAGACAGATGTCATAATAGGTATGTTCACCAGTTCTGTTCAATGGACTGGTGAGAGGTGACCTTTGGCAAACTTTGCTATCGCAGTCGTGGGTCACGCTGATTGGCTGTCGATGAAATTTCTCCAAAATTAGCATAATGGGTTTGAGAATGATGAAAATAATAATAAACTTGATTGAAAAGTAAATGTATTGTTCTCAACCTTTAATGGAAAATGTACTCAAATAAGACATGATTATTACAATTCTAAGTACTTGAACATGTATCTATTGTAATAATATATATTTGCATTTTAAATGACCTTACATCTCTTTTCTGTATTGAAAGTTGATCAATCTGCCTAGTAAAGGTGTCCACAACAGATTGACCTTTCAAGTTATCTTTAATTAATTATTATTCACTATAATATAATTGTCTATTGTTTCAACTTATTCTGCTTTCCAAGGGTTTTTTTTTAATAAAATAATTAATACAAAGCTCCAGAAAATCTGGTTAGAGATATTATTTTAGCTCAACTGGAATGTTGGTTTAAGGAGATATCTAGATGTGTTTTATACACTTTTGTCAGCTTCAGATTTTTTATCATTCCCTTGCCCGTTTAAAGCGGGCTGACCTCCATACCACAGAACCATGTGTAATCCATCAAAATACCCAAAGGGCTGCAGTCTTGACATCATTCTGCGCCGAGGGAGAACTCACCCCTCTGATTCTTGAATATTATATACCTTAGCCCTTCAAAAATTAAGCTTACTGCTGCACAAAAGCTGTAAGTGATCTCTTCCAAGAAACCTCAACCTGTCGACTGTGGTGCCAGCATATGTGGAAGAAAAACATACTTCGTCGCACTAGAACACTAAATAAGAATTCAAAGTTTCGACGTACTGCAGAATTGAGAGGAAGACTGTGTTGCTTATTGAAACGCCTCTCAAATTCTCCATATCGATATGTTCATGTTTGTTTGTATTTGTTTTCAATAAATGACTCAAATGTACAGAAGGAATTGAGAATTTCTTCGACAGCTGCTTTCTCAAGAATGGAAAATTACACATAAATATACTGCCTGGAAGGGCGGGGCATAGACACAGACACTAGGGGTGGGGAGGATGGAGATTAATTTTTTCTAAACACGTCCGAGAAGCTTGCCCTCTCATGGGAATTACAATTACTTACTCTAACACGTCGTAGGAAATAACGATTCTAATCTATCCCTCATTATACCCCCAAACCAAATGTGTAACAATATTGAATACCGTACAACTACAAAATATAATTTCATGCAAATGCATCAATGGATGTAAAATGGATGTCACCTCCAAGATGATGTGAAGCCACTATTATATTTGATCTCAATTAAAGGTCACATAAGGGGGAGAGAAAACAGAGCAAACCGATGATTCTAACTTGAGTTGTAATCTGCAAAATTATTTTCAAAGGGTACACCACTTTTGATCTGTTGAACCTAGAATTGAATGGGTTCATCTTTGTATCGCAGTCTATACTCGTGTCAAGCTTGGTTAAAATCCCTTTTGCACATGACAAGTTGTCACGGTAAAGAAAATCTGCTACGCACGCACAGACAGTGGGATGAACAACCCAATAACATAACGCCATGTCCCGAAAAAGTGCTTGCTGTGCAGAACAGCCCATCACCTACCGAGTTCTCTTCCAGGTGTCGGAGTCGCAGTTCAAGCCGGGCACGGCTTTCAAGGCCCAATTCTGCCCCATCACCTTCACCAAATGCGTCGTACCGGATCGCAAGGGCGGTTTTGGCAGCCAGCATTCGGGATACCTGATGGAGTTAATAAAGCACAACATACTTTTTGACTTAAAAGGAATAACCAAATATATGCATTTGTATCCGAGTTGTTTCGACTCCACAACTGTTTTGCATACAAAGCAATCAAAATAAAAATGAAATTACAAATAGGTGAGAGGAATGACACACAGCCAACTAGTATCGAGTGCACTATTGGGAATTGAATTGACGATATATATATATATATAGTCCTGTTTGCACAAGTTAGTTCCATCTGTATTTCTTAAACATAAAATTAAAAATTACCCCCGTGTGGGGATGACGGTCATCTCTATAATGTTTTTTACTATCATAATCGATGAACCGTTGCCAGATATCTCCTAAAATGACAGACTAAATAGGTTTTGAAAATGGCGACTTTCACAACTTTCGTGACCTTAACCCTGACCTCGAATCCGGGAAAAAATATGTCGTTGGGTATCACTCATCGACCTCTACCCACATACCAAATGTCATCAAGATCGGAAGTAAAAAGTTTTCTTTGTACCGGGAGGTGTTTTTGACCATCTTCCAGGTTACGTGGCGGCCAAACGGGACGGAAATTCAAAAATCTGTCCGGTTAGATAAAAGATAATATTTTTTACTATCATAATCAATAAACAGTTGCCGAATATCTTGTAGAATGGCAGACTAGATAGGTTTTGAAAATGGCGATTTTTATAACTTACGTGACCTCGTGACCTTGACCCTGAACTTGAACCCGGACAAAAGTTATATCGTTGTGCAACACTCATCGACCTCTACCCAAATACTAAGTTTCATCAAGATCGGAAAGAAAAATTGTTGACGGACGGACGTACGGACGGACATTTAGTCCGGCTTTATTAGGTCATCTCTACCGAGATGACCTAAAAAGGTTAAAAAAAAAATTTTCATGATAAAAATTAAAAGGTGTCGGCAGATAAAATCAATATGATAGTCTAATACTCTAATGGGTTGATCCCCTTCATAAAATAAGAAAATATCAACAGAACTATATCTACCAATTCCTTAAAATAAAATATAAACTCCACACATTTAACTTATTCCTCTTCAGCCTAAATCCTGGAATTATTCTCGATTCCCAAAAGAAAAGAAAAAACAAATACACACACATCACCAATTCTGACTTGCCATATAAGGCAGAAAATACTCAAGGACACCAAGAGGTAATACTGATATATTTGTATAAATGGTAGCAAGGCAGCCATCAGCTGAGGTAGTGACAAGAAGGTAACATCACAACCAATCAGAAACTCGAATATAATCATCATCAGCCAGCCTTACAAAAAAAGTTTAAACCTGGAATCAAAGATAGAAATTTCAGCCAAAACTGTCCTTTCCTTTTATACCAGCCTAAATCCCAACCACCACAACACAACCTCTCTCCCCCAATCAAGGAAAAAACAAAAACAAAACCCAATCAGGAAGGGAGGAGGATGTCCGAAATTGACACGACCCCAAATCATCCAATAACTCGGAACCACCAAACCCATGTTACACCCAAACAGGGTACAAGAATCAAGACTAGAGTAAGAAAAGGTGAATGCCTCAAAGTAAATTAATGAAAATAAATGGTCTGTGCCACTCTGCCCATATTTACTTGCTCACCTTGCCCTTGTGTTTGCTTGCAGTCTGTCCCACAAGAGATGCATGGTAGATGAGGCCGTACTTTGGGGTATTATGCCTCGCCTTAAGTGCACGGAACAGCGCCTTCTCTGCACCGAGGATCTGAACAGTGGATGCCGGATGCTTGGCAAGGTTTAGCAATGATCCTGGGTCAAAAATAAGTAAATAAATAAAAAAGCAAAGGTTATATGATAATTACAACGCAGGGGGCAGGGAGGTGCTGGTGTGCTCTATTCCGCAGGCCGTGTGTGTACAAGGTTAGTGCAAGTTTAAAAATTAAATCACTTTTCACAACGGCTAAAAAGTTTTTTTAAAGAAACGAATTTCCAAATAACATGTGAAACAAACACTTCATCAATTTTGAGAGAGAGAGAGAGAGAGAGAAAGAGAGAACGAGAGAAAGAGAGAAAGAGAGAGAAAGCGAGGGAGAGAGAAAAAGAGAAAGAGAAAGAGAAAGAGAAAGAGAAAGAGAAAGAGAAAGAGAAAGATAAAGAGAACATAAAATAAAATCCCAACAAGACCGAACAGCAAGAATCAGCAAGCAATGTTTTAAATTTACTCCTTTGTACATTATTGTGTTATGGAACAAACATCCATTATGTTAACCCGTTCTCTCTGGGGTTTAACCCTACCAGCGTGGGCCACAAGTCGTGCACCGACTAGCTCTCCCACAAGCGCGGTGACATTTGGTGCGATGGCAAGCATGCGGTTCTTGAGGTAGTCAAAGAGTTGTGCTCGATATTGTGTCATCTCCACCACCTATTCACATAGGAATGCCAGGACAGAAGTCGTACAAATAAATGTTATCACTGCTTTAATACCTGTCAGCAAACGCAGACGCAAATGCACTGGTGTGCACTCACCTGGTCACACAGGCAAATAATGTGGTTTATATCATCTGGTGAGACCTCTGTTCCCATGGAGATTTCTGCAGAAACCTTCACTTCACTCTCCATCTCCTCAGTAAGCACGGCTGAGAGGTCAGAAGCAGCTACATTGGTCCGATCACCTGCAAAACATGAACAAAGTCAATGGACAGATGTGGGGACAATCATGTCAAGTAATCTGGTCCGAACTCTAACCCAGGGAGCCAAACTGCAAACATGCCTGGAAGGAAAAGTGAGAGCAAAATATGCATTTCTAAATATTAAAAAATATATAAATAAAAACATACCTACAATAGCCAGGAAGAGGTTTTAAAATCAAATATATTTGAGATTGAAAGTTAAACTCTTCTTCGAGCACTGAAGAGGATAATAATACAAGAGGATGAAAGTGCTGCACACACTAACCAATGAGGCGGACCGTCTTGCAGTACATGAGACTGTCAGTCACAGTGCGACCAAGCTCAGGGAAATGCCAGCCATACCATTCTCTGGCACGCATCACCAAGTTGTTCAACTCCTTGTCCACATCGTCCAGCAATGCTGGATGGAAGGAAGACGAAAAAAAAAAATTAAAATAGGTGGGCAGACAAGGTGGTGAATAGGGCCATATAGAGGGACCTAATCACTCACAAATTGCTTGAACAATCATTGTGTCCACCTTGTCTGGGCTGAACTTCAGTTTGTATCTTGACAGGCTGGAGGGCAAAAACAAGCAAGTTTAAAAAAAAATAAATAAATAAATAAATAAATACCTGCGACCCATCACAAAACATTCAAGATTACCACAGCTATAATTATCAACCCTTGAACACATCACCTGATGGTTCATGGACAATCGTTTAAAATTTATTTCATCAAAATAACCTCACTATGCAATTGTAATCATCCTATCAACTTTATTAATGCAAATTAATGCTCACTGCATTGCTCACAATGACATTGTCTACCCGTCCATCTATCCCATGTCTGCCTGTAGATTATCCCCACATATATGAAGCTTTAAATCCTGTAAAACAGTTCTCCATAAGAAACAAAACTAATAGTTACACCTCCTAGCTCTGCCAGCTGAAACTATTCCCACCTTCCTGTGTTTTTGGCTCAAAGTCATTAAACTGGCCGGCCAGGCCTGATGTTTCACTGCAACTGGTTTGGGCAGAAAGTTGAAATTTGTTCAGGGTGTTAGAGATAACTCTGATCCAACGTTCACCGTCTAATGCTAGCAGATAGAGCACTCGGCTTGACGTCCATCCAAAGGACAGCACACTTTGTTATGCAATGCCCGACCTGTGAGGCACCAATCTGAGTTTATAGTGAAAACGAGGCTAGATACATTTAAATCCAAATGCTTACAAATCAAGGGTTTCTCATGCAAATAATTTTTGGCATTCTGGCCTGGCAACAAAGGGGTTGAGACAAGGAAAATGGTTGGAGATTGAAAAAAAAATGTTCAAGTGCCATCGGCCAATGTCATTAACCAAATAGCGGTCTGTTAGACGGACCCACACAGAAAATACAAGATAGAACACAGATTACAAATGGGAGAAAGCCAACCTGTGGGCAAGACCAAGTGACATGGCCGTGATGTCACGAGATGGTAGTCCCCCAAGAAGACTGTCCAACTGGGAGCGGATCCCACGCATTAACTCCTGCACTGCTGTGCCGTATACACATGGTAGAGAGAGTTTATCCTAGAAACAAAGCCAGCAACCACAATGCAATTCAACATCCAGCAAGATTCAACACCACTTTGAATATGTCCCTCAATTGTCTGATGAATATGATGGGTCAATCATCGAACTCGTGTTTGGAATATTAAAATTAGAAATGAACAGGATGGGGAAAGAGACAAGAGGAAGTAGTATATATTATGATATGACTAGTATAAAAGAATACTAACCAAACATAAATAACATATACTAATATTCACTTAATAATATATATATAAAACCAATATATAATAAATCCACAATAAATATAACAATAACTAGCTATTATATTGTTAAACGAACCATTTCACACCGCACACCGAAGCGTACAACCATAAAGAAGAGGACGCTGATTCGGCCCGATCAAACTCGGAAAAAACCATAACAGCGACGCGTCGCCCACCGCGAACGGACAATTCAGTCGGACCCTCTGGAAGTCCAGCCAGGAGCCAGTCACGGGTGGGGGTTTAACTCACCACAACCCAGTCCGCATTCTACCCGCGCGAAATAGGGGAATCGCCGAATGTCGATATACCTAAGTACCCGCGACGGTAGGTACGTACCGAGGAGTTGTACCACGCCGCAGGACAGACTTCGGACACGAACCGCTTAAGCGGCTCCTTCCGTGCTAAAGGGAAAGGAACCGAGCGGAGTTATCGCCGACCTCGACGGTTCAGTTTACTAATATCGGGTGTTTCAACCCACACCAATCCCTTACGTGATGCAAGATGGAAATTTCAACCAGAGGAAAGGACGCAACGAAACGGGAAACAGTTTGACAAGCACTTTTATATCGCACGCAGACAAGCACGTATTTTACAATCATACAAAATGCACGTACACAGTCAAAGCAAGAACAATATGCAGAGTTAAAACCGAATAAAGCAATGTACAAGCACTTATACGGGTTTACTAATAGACTGGCGCCACACACACACAATTACACCAAAAGCAAAGAAAATACAAGCCACCCTCACAGGAAAGGAGGCAGACAGGTCCGTGGACCAAATGAACGTGGACCTGGGTGATCGGCCAGGTCCACGAGACCGAAGGGGTCTTACCCGCGCCCTCGTGGCGCGATGGCGGGCTAGCCGCAATGTCCGCGTAACGCGCCTGACTCCGTGCCCCTGGTATGGTCGGTGAGCTCCTCCAGGCGTGCGTATGTCGCAGAAAAGAGACGTTGATTGGTCGGTCGACACCACGGTTGAGGCGGGGAGCGGACGGGGTTACCGGAGCTATCTCAGCGCGGATGGGGGAAATTGTTGATGCTCGGGGTGGAAAGAAGGGAATGGCGGACGCTACGTCCCACTAGCGGGGCCTTGGGACCGCACCGACTCCGGCGAACTCTCGCCCTTGATCCCTCTTCCACGTCCCTGCTTCACGCCGCGACCTAAACTCCGAGCTCCATCCCCTTCGCCGTCCGATCCCCGCAACGACAACCTC
>CM068958.1:141942426-141967082 GCA_035128595.1 Eptatretus atami
GAGAATCAATTATTACCTTCACAGAGCAACCAAAGGATAAAAAGAGTGAGAAAATATATATATAAATTTTAAAAACAAACCCATTTTTCACCCCCCACTTTTTTCCCCTAACCACTCCCCAGCACTAACTGAAATGAAAACCTGCTGAAAGTTTTGACAGGAGCCATTTAGGTACTCTAGAAAAATTAGTTCTAACACACAAATGGCCATAGTATAGAATGGGATGAAAAATGGAGGGGTGCGCAGGAAGTCGCAAAACACAGAACAAATGAATTAATTAATCAAATTCATCGCCCAGGGACAAACAGCCCTTAACAGAATAGCCTGCTCCACATACTCAGGGGGAACAAAGGGACAGAGAGGAGAGACGAAGTGGGGAGGGAAAACAAGGACAGAGAGTGTGAACTGCTTCCATGCAATGCCAGAATCACAAGTTTAATGGGCTTGGATCGGGAAGTGTGCGACCGGCGGACTGAGTTGGTGGGGAAGCCCACACAGCCCCCATACAAGCTCCATCTCTTCAAGAAGTTCACCTGTTACCACTCTGCCCATATTCACTATCAGCTGCAACTGACCACCCGACGTACAAACGCTCCAAAATGACAAACTAGATATGCAAGGGCACCCGTGTCTTATACACATTCACTTGGCATTGTTCGCAGGAAGGGCAGGACTCAGGGCTTGTGCTCAAACTTGACAGAAGAAAAGTCACTAATCTGCATGGAATACAAGTAATTCTCATTCCCCCCTCCCCCAATTTTTTTTTATAGATACTCCCTTTTATTTTGATCTTGTAATACTTATTCCATGTTGAATCCAGCTATTTCAGATATAACTGACCTGAAAAAATGTGATAATTATTATCATAACTTTGTTCAATATTCCAAGTATTTCTGAAGCAAACATTGATGATGATTTCAACCTAAATATTCATACGATTTTAAACGCAACAGCTGTGGTCAATAAGTCAGACTTATTGGAAATGAGTGAAGAAATCATGAAGATCTTGACTCCATTTATAATGAAACGAAGCACAGGCAGTGTTATGGCATTTTGCCTGGGGCAGGCTCTTGGTCCACACTGATCAGATGATGCCAAAGAAACCAAACAATCTGAGGGCAGTCACATGATATCTGTGTTGCTTTGCTGTGTCTGTTTCAATCTCTTAAAAATAATGAATAGACCCAAGTGGAGCAGAGCTCATCTCTTGATGGAGGAGTCATAGTTGGATTCCGCATCGTGCTGCTGCCTTGGCTGCTGTTGCCATCAATTGGTTAAGGGCGTGCGATGCCGCGGAAGCAGTGCCACAATTACCAGTTTTCTGGAGCTCAATTTCACCGACCTCAAGAAGGATAACAGCTGAGGTCAACCCCCTTGTTTAATTCAGTTGGACAACAGGCGCAAACTCAGGACCACCAAATCGCTAAGCCAAACACTAGGCATATGTTTGCGGTGAATTTTTTTCTTGTATTTATGTCGAGCTTATATGAAGCCAACACACAGAACATATTGTTTACGGAATTTGGAATTCGATCGCACACAACATTTCAGGCCTTTAGCTCAGTTATGTCGATAAGGTGGCATTTCCATAGATAGTTCACCTTCATTGTAATGGCAGAAATCGATTAAATGCGCTGTGATTGAATTAATAGTGAGAGCGATCACAACACAAAGGAGATTTGCCCTCCCCCTCTTCTGTGAAGACGAAGAAGAGCCCTCCCGTCCCTGATTCATGACGTAACAAAATCCCTCCCACGTGTTGAGCGGGGGTGAGCACGCGAGGGATGAGCATCCGGAGCGGGGGAGGGCCGATAGAATAAAAAGGGACACTCTGCTTGGCTCGGGGTTGGTCGGGCTTGGCTTGTGTAGGCCTTCAGGGTTCTGCTTGCTCGGGTTAGGAGAAGGCTTTTTGTTCTGCTTGCTCGTCGCTTTTTGGCCCTGGCTTGTTCGAAGAGACGGTGGTTCCTTTTTGTGCTTGGTTCATCGAAAGAGAAGTTGAGCTGGTTGCTCGGTGTAGTTGTGGCTGTTCATCGAGAGAGGAGCTCCAGTGCGAGAGTCCGCGGTGTTTTGCCGCTCTACTTCGTCGTCCGTTCAGCTGGCTCTTCTTGGTTCGTGGAGCTCTTTGTCTCCGCTTGGTTCCGCTTGGTGCGACTCCTTGCCTCACTTGGAGGTGTTCTTCGGGGAGCGATGCATCGACATGGGAAGGATCGGCACCTCGTCTGACCCAGAGTGTTCAAGAAGCGCAAGAGGATTCGCTTGGAGCCCGGGGGCAGGTGATTGGCTGCGTTGCAAGGATGTTTTTACCTTATTATATATATACAAGCATATATATATATATATAATATATATATATATATATATGTTGTTGCGGCCGAGGGTTCCGAGACACCAGCTTGTCACTCGGGGATTAATCTCCGGTTGCCCTCGGAAGAGCCGGATCCTGGGGCACCACTTACAATTAACGTTGTGGTACGGTGGGTTGTTTTAAAACCACGAAACGCCACCCAGTTAACCACGAGTTCCAGTGTCCACCGTCTAATTTATTCCGTTTAACTAGAGGTCACGTGGTTCCTGAGCAGGAGCATGCCCTCGCCAAAGCACCAATGTTATCTCGATTAGATTTTAATTAGGGCGGAGCGCGAGCGTTTTTTAACCGCTGGAGTGTATGACCGACATTTTTGGTTCAAATCAAGATAATTATTGATGGTAATTACCTCCCAGTCTATCGAGGTTTGGACAACTGCTCACCAATGGAAGGAAAGGACAAACACGGACAGTGGAAGCAATAAATAATTTATTAGTAATAAATAAAATAAATTAAAAAGAAACTTTTTATTTCCTGAGGTAATAAAGAATAAATTTCAAAGCAAAAATCCATCAAAATGCCAAGGGAGAGACAAAGTCAGATGCTTATCGGGTTGACTACAGCTAAACACAGACAAGGGTACCCAGCATGATCTTCGGGGGGAAATCATCTCACTCAACCAGAGAGTAGGTGCCGTGAAGTGAAAAGTCCTTGAAATGTGTAGCGGGCGAGTCATGTCCGTCCATCACCCAGCCTTTGCCGTCAACCCGCTCGTGTACAGCTTGAATGCCAGTCGATGTCTGTGAGGCACCGAATCGTCTGTCGCCGGGTTTAGACCCCTGGTGCGTGACACGGGTAGCCTCCCTTCACACTTCACGAAACTGGTGACATCCACTGGACCACATGGTCTGTCCGTGACTGACCGCCACCTCACACGTTGGACCACCCGTGCCTCACTCGGTTGTCAGCGCTGGTTACACCCACACATTGCACCACACGCTCGCGCTCACTTGCACGTTCCTCTCTGGCTCGCTTCTTCCCTGGCTCGCTTCTTCCCTCGCGTGCTTACACCCACTTCCTTGCTCGCTTCTCGCGTTTCTTCTCCCTCCTCTTACTTCTCTCTTTCTTCTCTCTTTTCTCTCCCTTTTCCTCCACTGTCTCTCGCCGTCATAGACGGACTCCAATTCGTTTTATACCTGCGGCCGTCTCGGAGGGCCAAGTCGTATGCCCCAAGCTCACCTCGCAGCATTGCTGCCATGCACTCCACTCCCCAAGCCACCAGAGGTTACCAGATGGACCCCATGCACTCCAAAAAAATGCGGCGTCTGAAGCTCGCGAAAGAACGTGGCTGAGAAAAAATAAGGCGGCTTCAGAGCTCGCGAAGAAGGTGTTTGCGATCAAACGGTGCTGAGGAAAAATAAGGACGAGCGTCAGACTCCGTTGAAAAAGAAATGTGTGTAAACGTTGTCTGTTGTAAAGTAAAAACTTCCCATAAGAGAGAGGATCTTCCTTCCCTTCTCAACGCATCACATTTAAAATCCCATAGACATGGGGATGGGGCTAATTTGAACATGCATTCAAGGAAAAACTGTCTTGAGGACCTGGATGTGTGGATTTCATTAATCAGAACGATTCTGAAATCCATAACAATATTTATATATATATATATATATATAATATATATATATATAATATATATATATTATATATATACATTATATATAAATATATATATATAATGTATATATATTATAGAAATTGTTTGTCCTGCCTATCCTTTTAAAGGTGAAATCACTGTTGGTCATTCCAACCATAAAATCTCAACTAATTAATTTTGATTCACTCTGTTAACATTCACTGTGTACCCACAAAAATGGTTTAAACTCCAACTTCATCCACAATTTTTTTGCTCCGTCCAACATTGAGCATCATGGATGAGTTGCACAAGAAGAGTATGAACTACGATGGGCAGGGGGCATCGTATTCAACAAAAGGCAAGAAATTAACAAACAGAGAGAGAGATAGAGAGAGAGAGAGAGAGAGGAGAGACGAGAGAGAGAGAGAGAGAGAGAGAAGAGAGAGAGAGAAGAGAAGAGAGAGAGGAGAGGAGAGAGAGAGAAGACTGAGACTGAGGAAACGCACCAATTATAAGTGAGATAGCTGCCTAGCAGGGCAATCGGTGAAATGTAGTGTGATGTGTAAGAAAGATTTGGGGCAGGAGGGCTGGCGACGACAAGAATTGCAGTACACGCACCCGATTGAAAGTCATGGGAGAAGTGCACGTGCATTTCTGAAGTTGGAGGGACGGTTTTTACCTGAAAAACGCATAATGGCAGACTGGAAGAGAGGCAACAAGACATGTAGTGACCACATCCCTGTCTGCGATGTGAAAATAATATAATTCCCCGTTTGTATGTTTGATACAGTTCCTTCAATCTTTCTCCTTTACCCAACACTTTTAAAAATACTCTCCTAACCCACATTTCCTTTCCTCATGAGAAGGGCTGAAGGTGAAAAGATCAAATACACGCTAGTTTCCATGGTAGTAAAACACACACTTGTCAAATTATATTTGATAAAATTCATCATTTATCTGGACTGTAAATGCAGATGAAACGATCATATCTCAAGGAACTCCTATTACATTCATATCTTAATATTGTTTTATTTTCTTTCCTATTATAGTTTTCTTTAACTTTCAAAATGTCTTACAAAAGATACAATAAAAAGTCAATTGAAAATCCTCACTTGTGTTATCCAAAAATGTCCCAAAACACGGGTTGTTGCTGCCTGAGAAAACAGCAAATGGTTTGGTCCAATTACAGCCTTCAGACGGGCAGGTGATGTTCTGATTCAATTGTCCAAAATATTTTCAGTTTGTAGAAATTCCGCAGTGCAGGCAAGCATTAGCTCGCCGCCCATCATAACAATCAATAGATAATATAACCACCTCAGGCACGTGGAGTGTGATATATTTGAAGCAACTGACTGTTACTATTAATTTCATTGATGCAAATTCATTGAAAACGCTGAGTCCTCCAAAAAAAGTCAGACTCCCAGACCTAATGGCAGAGACAGAGAGCGATAGAGAAGAAAGCAATACTTGTATTGTATTAATTGTAATGGGATGATTGGGGCGTATTGGTATTACTCAACCTTCTGTTTAAAAGAAAGAGGCGGCCCGTTTCCAACCCAATAAGAAAGACTGATCGAACTTCCCGCTCTAGTTTGAGCAAAAAAAAGTGAGAGCAGACTCGGTCGTATGCTTTGCAACGTCCCGCTTCACCAGTTTCCACAGTTGGTATGCATCCCAGGCACAATAGAACCTGGGCCTCGGGCACGGATGTGTCCGGTTTTTATTTCGTAGTAAAAATGCTCATTTCTGTCACGTGCGTGGTGCCGAGTCAACTGGCGGGTGAGTGCTTTTTATTTTGCAAGACAAAAACAAACGTCAGAATCATATCATTCTAAAGGAGGGGCGCATCCTGCGATTTTTTGTTTTCTTACTATGTACTGATGTATGCATGTGTGTGGGTCAACACACCGTGTGCGCCTTGTTTGTTTTTGTGTTTGTGTTTCCGGGCACGAACATGGCTGAAGGTTTGTGTCATGAGTTGGGCATCGATGAGGTGTTTTGGTTGTTGGGTGTTGGGTTGCCGTTGGGTGTGTGCACATGTGGATTTGGCGTTTGGATTGCGGATTTTGTTGCCACCTTATCCAGTCGTTGCACCATCCAGTTTTCGCCATTGCTTAGAAGTGTGTTATTGTGTGGGTATGTCACCATCTCCCTAGTTGATTTTGGAAGCATGCACGTGAAGAGCGGGAAGGTTGCCTAAAACTGGTGGAGAGACCCGGTGGAACATATATATATTGATATAGTATATATATATAGTATATATATATATATATAATATAAGTATATAGACTATAAAATATGAAGAACTACGAGGGAAAACCGAGATGTCAGGATAAGTCAATTTTGAAGAAACTGAAAAACAAAGTTCCGACTTTGAGTGGATGTTTAATAACTGTCATATAGATTCTTTATTCCGAGTAAAAGGAAGAGTGATCATGGCGATCAAATTAAGCATGTGAAGCATTGCCAAGCTTCTGTTGTATTTAATTTATAGCAAAGGAACGAATCATGCTTTGCAAACTCCATCACTTGTTATTCCCTTGTTTAATAATTCCATCAATTTTAACCAGGATGTGTTAGCAAATTATGCTTGTTGGTTATATAGCATACATTACAGACTTATTTGATCACAGATTATTTTTCAAACCATAAAACGTCATTGTTTTTTGTTTGATTGGTGTTCAACGCCATACTCAGAGGTATTCGCTTATATGACGACGGGGCTCTCCATTTCTTACTCCGTACTATTAATATGATGAAATAACCGGAAGAAAACCAAGGATAAACCACCCCCGCGATAGCGGAAGTCACCTCTTGTGACTCCCTCATATACCTAAGCAGTTGATTGGGCGGTGGGTACATCGAAATGAGGATGGTAACTCAGACGCGCTAACATTAGCCACGGCGTGGTCCCATAAAGTCCCAATAAAGTTTGAACAGCTTGAAACCACGATATGCACCCAACTACGGAGCCATGATATAAGCCAAATAGGCCATTGTATGCTCAGAGTTTATGCTGTGAAAGTTTTACAACCTTTCATTTTTAGTTTCTCAAACTCTGAATATTATGGTGGAACAGTTACATGAATGAAGGAGATAACCAGAGTAAAGTACTGAACAACGCTGTGGTGCTACTGTTCAGCTTTGACACACTTGTTTTTCATTGACGCTCTAAACTTATATACCCATATAAATTATGTGACACCCCTGGTATTTTAAAAGTAATATTGTGAAAGGAAACCTCTATGTTTGCAACTATTGGCAGGTGCATAACCCTGAAATTTATAAAAAGTGACATCTCTGTTTTCCCCGTTGGTCGTTCATATATATATATAGCCATTCTCCATTAATATATATATATATATATATATATATATGATCTTACAGTAGTTGTTCCTTCTATGCATTTTCTGTCTCTGCATTAGGTTGATTCTGATGAAGGCCGGCTGTTTGAAGCGCGAAACGTGCCCTGGAGAACCGTGTCTGCTCTCCTTTTTTTCTCAATTAGCGGAGTCGATCGAGTTTTTACTTTTGTGTGTTGAAGCGGACTTCCCTTTTAAGGTAGTTTGATAATCAATCTTCTCAAATGTGGCCATCAATATGCAATGTTTAAGAAATTGTTAGGTCGATTAAGATGTTGCACCTGTCAATACTTTATCAATTGTGATGATATCTCATTTTATTGAGAACCTTACATCCCAAACAGGATTTTATTGGAACTTGTATTTCTATTTTCTACTGGAGTGAAAGATGTAATCCAATGTCTCATAGCTTTCCTGTATTTCTCTTAGCCTTTCTATGCACCCAATGTCTTTCCTTTTGCCTCCGTTATCCCTCCCTCTGTCTCTCTCCTCTTTCTCCGTCTGTTCTTAGATTTTCTAATTATGTAACCTGCCATCTTTTGCAGGCATTTCGAAAAGATCTATGTGATGGTGACCAGCCTGAATCTGTCCAGAATTGTTTTACCCTTTGGCCTGTGCATTTTAACTATCATTTGGTTAACCAACTGATAGACTTTCTGGGATGTCCTCTCTCTCGTGGGCATATTGCCTTAAACTGGCCCAGACAAGAGGTCAGTGTGGGTCGTATATGACCCGGCTCGCCCCTCCTCCTGTGTGTTCTGTTTCTTCTCACTCGACCACCTAGAACTTTCACCCCACCTATTCCTTCGGTATTATTATCAGATGATTCTTAAAACTCCAATTTATCGGAGACTATTGTATGTTAGTTACATCAAACTAGCAGAAACCGCATCTATGACGGGTATGGGGACAGGAGGATCACAATACGTCGTTATGTCACGATTACTTGGATGTATTTGCGCCACATTTCACACCAGTCAGTTATCATTCGTGCAGTTCTATGGTGCCCCATGGTTAGCATTGAGACCAGTGCTTTTAGGATTGTTGGCACCTTGAACACATAGTCCTGTGCATGTAGTAAACACAAACAATTTGACATTTTCATTGTTTCTATGATTACCCGTCCTATCAACAGTAGTTATATAACAACAGTGCAGATAAAACGTCGTAAATCTGAGTTGAAAACATAACACTGCTGAACTCATGCGACTCTAATGTAAGAACGCACGTCATCTGGGACCGGCTCGTCGGTATATGCCGAAACCGAACGCTGCTGATTGTACGTCATCGATTTTCCCTCTTTGAAAATTGTATCTATATTCGATTTTTTTGAATCGCTATCAACCTGCGTAATACGTGGAACACATAATGTGAAGATTTCGCGAAGTATGAACCATAATTAGTTTGTGGAAAAATTTGTGTTGGAAGTTGCAGTCTTACCGCCCATATATATTATGAATTGCCCCTTCTCCTGAGTGATCATGTGTAATAAGATCATTCTCTGATTGAATTGTACTTGCCTTGATGGACATGTGAGTGTTTAGACTTTAGAGTACATTGAAAATAAGAGGTCCACACAGTTGGAAGCACGTTCTTCATGATATATCCTATGTATTATAACTAATAGTATATATTACTATATATATATATTAGTCTATATATATATATTATATATTATAATATATGTATATAATATATTATGTATATATTTATATATATATATAGTGACTAACATATACATCCTCATGAGTATATATATTATATATATATATATATAATATATTATATATGATATATATACATAGTATGGGGTGGGAGAGAGGGGCGAGAGTTTTGGAGAGACGGTGGATACGGGGTGGAGATACAGAGAGTAGGCTGTGAAAAAGAGAGCCCGGAGAAGAGCAGAGAAGAGAGAGAGAGATGAGAGAGAAGAGAGAGGTCTGGCAGAGACATGGAGAGGAGGGAAGATGGGTAGGGGAGTCGTGGTAGGGAGATAGAGAGGTGCGAGATAAGAAGGGTAGATGTGGATTGGGATGAGAGGATGAGGGGTGAGAGATGGTGTCAAAGGCCGAGTGTGGGAGAGAGAGGAAAGGACTGTGGAGAGTAAGGATAGACGAGATTAGAGAGAGAGTGAAGGAGGATTGGGAGATAGAGGAGGAAGAGATTGGGAGAGAGAGGAAGAGGAGGGAAGAGGGAGAGGGTGGAGAGAGAGGGAGCATGGAGAGGGAGAGGGTGCAGAGAAGGGAGAGGGTGTGGAGAGAGGGAGAGGGGACGGTGAATGAATTGAGAGAGAGGGAGAGGTTGAGAGAGAGAGAGGAAGAGGAGAGGGGGAGATGGGTGAGAGAGAGAAAGGAGAGGTGGAGAGGAGTAATGTGAGGAGAGAAGAGGGGGTTGAGGAGAGGAGAGAGGTGACCGGGTAGTTAGAGGGGTGAGAGGAGAAGGGGAGAGAGGAGGTGAGAGAGGGACGGGGTGAAAGAGAGAGGCTTTGGCGTGAGAGAGGGATGGGGTGTGAGAAGGAGGAGGGGTGAGAAGGAAGGGGTGAGAGAGGGAGAGGGGTGAGAGAGGGAGAGGTTGAGAGAGGAAGGAAGAGTGATGAGAGAGTCAGCGCCGTAGAGGAGCAGGGAGTGAGAGTCAGGGGACAGGGTGAGAGGGGACAGGGTGTGAGAAGGGAGAGGGTGAGAGAGGGAGAGGATGGTGAGGAGAGGGAGTAAGGCGTGTGAGAGGGGACAGGGGTGAGAGAGGGACCAGGTGAAGAGAGAGGACAGGAGTCAGAGGGGACCAGGGGTTTAGAAGTAACGGGATGAGGGTGACAGATGGTGAGGGTGAGAGAGGGAGAGGGGTGCAGAGAGGGAGAAGAGTGAGAGGGACAGGTGAGAGAGGTGACAGGTGAGAAAGGGACAGGGTGAGAGGAGCAGGGTGAGAGAGGGAGCAGGTGTGAGAGCGTTGACAGGGTGAGAGGGGGACAGGGCGTGCGATGTCGGGACAGGGTGAGAGGGACAAGGAGAGGGCGACAGAGTGGTGAGAGTGACAGGGGTGAGAGAGGACAGGGTGATGAGAGAGGGCAAGGGGGAGAAAGGGACAGGGGTAGAAGTGATGGACATTGCGGGTGAGAGAGGGGATCAGGTCAGAGAGGCCAGATGAAGAGGAACAGGGATGATGAGAAGGAGAGACAGGATGAGAAAAGGAACAGGGATGAGAGAGGATAAACAAGGGGTGAAGTAAGGGAACAGTGGTGATAGTAGGAACAGGGGTGAGAGAGGGTAGGAATTAGAGAGGGTAGAATGATTCATCATGGAATCACCCTGCCGTGTGTAACACCAGGATGACATTTTATAAGCTGGGTCAGGATTCAAACTTCAGGCAGACACTTGGAGCGGATGCATACTGTTATGTCCAGCTATCCTGCTGTGATTGTTATTCAGTGCTTGTAACCATGAAAACATTTTTACTCATTGTAATTTTCTAATTATTTTTCCTTTCAAACTCGGAGACGATTCGCCCAGGAAACTGGCCACAGATTTCACCATTGGAGGATTAGTAGTGCCCTCGCAAGGACTCGCATTAAGCAAGAACGCGAAAATAATAATTAAACATTGATTGGAAAAAAGTAAGTATTGTTCTCAACAATGCAAACAGCTCTGATGAAACTTTAAAACAAAACAAACATTAATCTTTTAGTGTCACCTGGAAATCATAGTCATGGGAGCTTATGGATGTGTTCATATAGTATATATAGATAATATTAAATAATTTTAGTATAATATAACTATATATATACTAAATATTAATAAGAATATACTTTATATATAATATATATCAAAATCTTATGTTTCAGAAAATTGCTAATTGTGTTTTGGTGCATGAGGTTAAAGTATTATTTATTGAAAACAAAATCATAAAAGACAGTGTAAGCTTAATTCAGCATGGGTTCTTTTTGAGTCAACAAATACTTTTCAATACATTTATGTTATTATAGAAAACGTATATGTATTGGATGTATCACTGTGATCTCAATCTGCAACTTGCTACGTGAAATTACTTTTAAATACATTTGGTTGTTGTCCGCATTATTAATTAGCTTCAATTTGTTCTTCAATCATGTCGACAGAATGCCAAAACCTGTTCTTACATGCTCATTAATTGTTAAAGATCGAGCTAATTGCTCCCACTTTTCAGACAAGCACCAATGTGAATAAGACAGGCTCGTCAACGCCAATTTCTATCCATTGAAATTAACTCGTCACATTCAAAGCAAGTGAAGGCTACCATTTTCAAAGCAAGAGACTTGTGGACTCAGGGACTTGAGGAATTTTCAACCATTCGTTGAGAACCTGTGTTGCCAGAGTCGTGAGTAATCTTATCCTTGATTGGGGAAGCATAAAGGATAAGATGTTTACTATGAACATGTTCTTCACAGGAAACTCTCCAAGTATATTGTTCAGGTTATAAGCTTCGTACATCATGCTTTATCTTACTTTAAAGCTTTTAAATTGCAGTTGTAAATGTGTCATCCTTTTCTGATTGCTCAGAAAATATTTGAAAATCTGAAAAACTCACATGAATATTGAATGAGCAATACCACTCCATTGTCCTGCTCAACTCATCTCATATTCCAAAGTGCCTTGCAAAATGAAAAATTTGACTTTTCAGAGATATTGTGAAGTATGGAAGTCCCCCTTGTAGAAAGTTGGCTTTTCGTTGCTGATCCGATTAATTCGTCTTATAACTGAGTGTAATCAACTTCTTTATCCACAGATTTGGGTCGCTATAGTGAAGTGAAATATTTAAAAATTTTATTTTACTTTATATTTATCAGAAATACCCACTCCAGCTAACGGAATGCCTAGAGAGGGGGTAAAGGTGGGGTATTTTTATTGGTGTATGTCTACAAGGAGTTGAGTCACATGTATGCAAAGACATTTTCACCTCATTAACATTTCACACTTAATTAGACGATGATCCTGGAGTTTAGACCTCAGCTATGTTGGATATTTATTGTCCCGCACCAATTTCACTGGAGAGGACAATAGGCTTACTTTCCGTCTGTCTGTTCCATCCCAGCTGATGGTTTTTCAGACTTTTCCATTCCCTTTCACATATTCAACTGAACTTTGTACATGGCTTGTTATGATAAAGTTACCGAAGAAGTTCGAGTTTCAGGGTTGTTTAAGAGTTATGTCCTTTTAGATTAGAAAATACCACATTATACATGGTTCAGTGTCGTGCCTGACTCCACCCCAATAAAATATGCACTAACCATTGCCATGAAGCCACCACAGATCTGCAGGCCTCGGGCTGTTCGCCTGTGTCTGTTAGTTCCATGTGGCCCAGTGCCAATTGTAAAGACCACAACAGTATATAACCCCGATTATAGTTTCACATGCTGCAACACATGCTTTTGCTTTCAGTTAATCGACATCGGGTTATGCAGCTGGCACAATAATCGGCAGGGCTTTAAGCCTGGTGTTCCATTGCCCAGTTGCAATGTGGCTGAGTTGGATTCATATTCATGTGTAAAGACACATTAAGACACTTTTACTCATTGTGGCCAAGTCTAACGGCCCACCTAGAGGTCTAGCAAGACGAGATGCTCGGGTCTGTTAGTCTGTGAATGCATGCGGATTAGCAAAGAATGCCTCAAGGGATGTCAGTTTCCTCCAGTAGTGTTAAAACAATAGTGATTAAATTCAGTCACTACTATTGTCACTACATTATGAATTGTCAAGTACTTATTCAGTTAATTAATGTCAAACGTTAATAGGGGACAGAATAAGCGTGAATAGATTGTGGTTTTATAATTAATGATATTACGATCGCCATGGTAGGTGCCCTCCAAAAATGCGACAAGAAGCTTATTTATTACACCTGACAACAGAGTTTTTACCCAATTGAAAACCCCCGGGAGTGGGAAAATAAGTCGTTAAAGGCCTCCGTCATTGACGGTTAGTCCCTGGAAAGTTGTGTTAGATTGATAATATGACAAACTCTTACATCAATGTGTCCCGATCAGCACGCACCAAATTGTCGATTTTAGTTACCGATACAAAAAATTGTGCTAACAAGATATCTGTACAAATTGATTAGGATAATTTAAGCAGATTGATACTGACAACAATGAAATGAAAATAATGCTCTATGTATTAGGCAATGATTGAACATTTCAGTAGAAGTATAGTGAAGGAATCCTGACGATGGGCCTGTGTGTGTGTGTGTGGTGTGTAGTGGTGTTTGTCGTTCTGTGTGACCCGCATACACTCAATATTATGGTGCCCTTTCCCCCCCCTCCACCCCCAAAAAAAACAATAAAAGAAAAAAATTTCTTATGAATAATATTAACAGATTATTAAATGCACAGCACTCACTCTGAGCATGTAGGAAATTGAGGCCTCTGCTCTGGAAGGAATAATCGTCCAAACTTCACTCCATATTGTAAAGAGGAAAACATTCACCAATGACGAGATGTCTCCAAATGTTCGCTTTACCCCCTCTATTACCATCTTGTCTACCCGACACTTTCCAAATCACTGACGAATAACATTGACGTCTATGTAGCATTGACTATGAGCAGCAAGCACAGAGATCAATTTTTGGAACAATTTCATTTGTTCCAGAAAATTTTGTGTAAATTAGAACGCCTTTTTCGTTATCTTTAATTAATTATTATTCATCATAATAAATTGTCTATTGTTTCATGTGAGCTAGCATTTTTTTCCTTTCCACTTTTGCTGTTTATGCTGCTGCTCTGTAATCCTATTCATGTTCAATGTTTAAGTGAACAAATTTAACGTAATTTATTTGTTATATCTCTAATTTCAATACTCATGTGATTAAATATAAAAACATACAGAAAATTATACGTTCATGTTAATGAGAATTCTAACTATGTAACAAAGCAGCATTTCTTCATTGTCTCATTAAAATATTTTCCCTGATTATGAGCTGTAAACGATCATCATTGTTACGATAGGAAGAATTATTTTAGCAATACCAAAAAAAAAAGTACTTGTTGAATGGAATCCTCTTCAAGAACGAGCATTAATCATGACGATAAGTGAAATTAGTCCACTCGAGACTCCAAGAATAGGGTCGTTTGATATATCGAGAAAGAGCAACTTGTGATGGTTGCCCACAAAACAATTAAGTCCGATGTCTGCAAGTGATTCCTTCATGATGTTATTAGAAAAAATTACGATCAATGTCATTCCAAATTTATCTGAACTACTTCCCTTGTCTGGAACAGAGTAATTGTCTTTCCTTTCGGCAAGGAAATTGTCATCTTTATCATTCCCTTGCCGTTAAAAGGCGCTGAACCCGTTCACAATAACCGCAAATAAAATTGCATACGTCGAACCGCAACAAAAAAAATCGAGTTGAGATGGAGAATTTGAAAGGCACCTCACTCTAATGGAGATTTATACTTAGCCATAAATGTCATCCACATCCTTTGGGAAAATCACAATTAACACAAGAAAAACAAATCTATGTTTCTCTCCATATATTTTTTTCTGTTAGTTATTCAATGAAGAAAAAAACGGAATATCAGAGGTGCTTGCTAGCCACGTAGTGCAAGTCTTCAATAATGTACTTTCATTCTTGAGCTACTACCTCTTTTTTAAATATCCTAATTAAGGCGCTCGTGGGGAAATCTTCGTATTGCTTCCTGTTTATGTTAAGTTTTATGTAATTTTGTCGCTTTTATATGTTGTGTCCTCCTAGAAGGTTGGACGTGATTTTCTGATCAATCTGGAGAAATTGGCTGTTTTTTTTTCATGGCGTGTGTTTTTGTGCTGATATTCATTGTTGTTGCGATCAACACATCGTATATTGAGAATAATTTATAGCATTAAGAATATCAAGTAAAATTATTAATACTAGCAGGTACCGAGCAGGATTCAACATTAATGTAAAATGTGATTTCAACGAATAATCTGTTCACAAGAACAGCCTCTCATTATCATCTTGAATTTAAGTATTGCTCTCGCTTGTGTTTGTCCTTAAAGATGTGAACTTGATTGAGCACCCCTACCACGCTCACATCATCCATAGTACTCTCAAACCCACTCTCCCACTCAAATCCTCAACCCGCCCTCTCTCTATAGACACAACTCCTCTACCTCCCAAAAGATCTCATTCCACCTACTCTCCCAACTACTCTGTGCCTCCATCATCGTGCACTTGCCCATTCTCTCTTTCTCTAACCTGCCCCCTTTGTTCCTGCCTTTAAAGCAAGAGGGCTTCTGCTTCTCCTCCTCCTTCCCTCGCTAAGGTGAGGTCCAATAACACCAAATCTTCTGCCATGCCCTATCGACGAGATACTCTGCACTTTCCCACTCTGTACCATGCAGCGCAACCACTCGTCCACATCTACCAATCACCCTGCTACATTTTACTGATCTTATCACACCACTCACAAACAAGTACTCCCATCATCTGTGATCCTACCTCTTTTTCCTCAACTATTTCTTGCTCACTCAACCCATCCGCACTGTTGGCATTCTCTCTTCCCCATCCTGCACCAAATTGTCCCAGCCCAGTGCTCAGTCGGCATTAAACGATTCACCCCTCAAGTTCATCTGCACACAATCTCCTCCTTCAGTTCATCTATCCTCCTTCATATCCATTCCTATCACTCACGCAATCCTATCCATCCAGAACTCTCATGGAAGCAAATCCAACAGAAGGCCAATTTTCGATCCTTCCACAGCTTGAACAAGTATCTGTCTACCTTGAGGGGAGGCCAGGAACATCTATCTAATCTCAATTACGAACTCTCAAACCTGACTGCCTCTTCCAAATTCCTGGTCGTGTCTCATTAAGTCTGTTTCTGGTGTAGGCATTTCCCCCTCCATGCCCCTCCCTTACCTCAAAGATGCCACACAGCTAACGCCAGACAATCATGAAGATAAGCTGAATGCCAAAACTCCATGTTGCCTTCCAAATCTTGTTCCTAAACCCATCACTTTCTGTAGCCACCTTACCCAGTCCACACCAGATTGTTCTGGACTCTGTGTCTTTTGTCCTACAAGTGGAAGCTTGTGTCAAACCTAAACTTTTGATTCTGCAACTGGTTCCAAACAGCATCAGCCCACATGTCCTAAAACTGCTCTGCTGCTCTTGGCTCACCCCTCTCTCTTTTATTCACCCCTCCATTTGCTCAAGCTCTTCGGCCAATCTGCTTGGAAATTCAGCAAAATTATCGCTCTCATAAAAAAGTTGCGAAAATACATCCTGCAACAACAGACCAATCAGCCTGCTCACAATCATCAGGCAAGGTTTCTGCGTAATCCATCATCGCTTTCTGACATTAAATCCTTCCTCTTCTCCATGGCCTGATTTCGATCACCAATTTGGATTCACACCAGGTCACTCTAACATGGACTTGCTGCTCCTGCGTTTTGCCCGCCCAACAAGCGGGTGGAGGTCCGCAATGCCAGACATGATATTCAGAGCCATCTCTCAAGACATATCGCGTGCTTTCTATAACGTCGGGCACCGCCAGTGCTCACTAAACCTTCGCTTCCTCTATAGTATCAAAGGAAATACCCACTCATGGAACTCACAGACTTCCTCTAACCAGTATCACAGTCCAAACATGGTTATGACAACCGGATAATCTGTGTCTATCCCTTCGCAGGGTAGCCAGGAAACATCTTTCTAACTCAGGATCTACACAACTCTCAAACACTGACTCACCATACACTATCTCCAATTCCCTCAAATGAATCTCTCATCCCCTCTTCCTGTCCAGGCTGGGTTCCTCCAGGCGTGTTCTGGGCCCAGTACTTTGTCTGGTTTCATCAAATGACCTATCTCCGACTCTCTGGAGAATCTCTTTATCACTTTGTTGATGACTCCACCCTCTGCTGTACCATCTGCCATCCCTCAGCCGGAGTAAGCCGCAGTTTTCTTCGCCCTCTCTGTAGACTTGGATAAAATCACAAACTGGTCCAACACGTTGGAACAGGTCTTTCAATCCGGGACATCTCAGCACAACTCTCACACCTATAGTACTACGAAAGGACCGTTTATTAGAACCCCCCCTCCCTCAATACGTTTCTCATCAAATCACTTCTTGCGAAAGAAGTCAGGTTATCATTCAAGCTTCTTGCGTCTGTCATCTTGCGATCTGCCCCATGATCTTTCCCCCTTTTCATGGGAAAGCCACATTTCTAAACCTGGCCTCCATGAGAAGTCACTTCCTCGGCCCATCTGAGCTCCTGACCCACATTACAAAAAGCCTCTTCGTCTACAGTGCCTCATGGAAGTTACTGCTCTCCCCTCTGGCTGGAGTTGCTCCTGCCCTCTTCATCGGTTTCTCGGCCTCAGCGCTGTTATGGAAACCAAGGAGCAATTTAGAGATCACATGGTATCTCCCGATGTGCATATACCTGGCCAAAAACAGCTTCTTTACCCTCACCTGCTTATCATCCCCCACAAACTCATCTTTTTCTACCCCATTAATCCACCCCCAAACCCACCTCCTTTCAAATTCCCTTGCTTTCCTGCTTAAATTTTCTCAGTTAATGCCATCTTTTATACCTCCAAGAGTCCCCCGAAACGCGCTCTCAAATTCTCCCATATCGATATGTTCATGTTGTTGTATTTGTTTTTCAAAAATGACCAAATGTACAGAAGAATGAGAATTTCTTCGACAGCTGCTTTCTCAAGAATGGAAAATTACACATAAATATACTGCCTGGAAGGGCGGGGCATAGACACAGACACTAGGGGTGGGGAGGATGGAGATTAATTTTTCTAAACACGTCGAGAAGCTGCCTCTCATGGGAATTACAATTACTTACTTAACACGTCGTAGGGAAATAACGATTCTAACTATCCCTCATTATACCCCAAACCAAATGTGTAACAATATTGAATACCGTACAACTACAAAATATAATTTCATGCAAATGCATCAATGGATGTAAATGGATGTCACCTCCAAATGATGTGAAGCACTATTATATTTGATCTCAATTAAGGTCACATAAGGGGAGAGAAAACAGAGCAAACGATGATTCTAACTTGAGTTGTAAATTGCAAATTATTTTCAAAGGGTACACCCTTTTGATCTGTTGAACCTAGAATTGAATGGGTTCATCTTTGTATCGCAGTCTATACTCGTGTCAAGCTTGGTTAAATCCCTTTTGCATGACAAGTTGTACGGGTAAAGAAAATCTGCTACGCAACGCACAGACAGTGGGATGAAAACCCAATAACATAACGCATGTCCCGAAAAAGTGCTTGCGATGTGCAGAAAGCCATCACCTACCGAGTTCTCTTCCAGGTGTCGAGTCGCAGTTCAAGCCGGGACGGCTTTCAGGCCAATTCTGCCCATACCTTCACAAATGCGTCGTACCCGGATCGCAGCGGCTGGGGTTTTGGCAGCCAGCATCGGGATACCTGATGGAGTTAATAAAGGCACAACATACTTTTTGACTTAAAAGGAATAACCAAATATATGCATTTGTTATCCGAGTTGTTTCGACTCCACAATGTTTTGCATACAAGCAATCAAAATAAAATGAAAATTAAATAGGTGAGAGGAATGAGCACACAGCAACTAGTATCGAGTGCACTATTGGGAATTGAATTGACGATATATATAATATAAGTCTGTTTGCACAAGTTAGTTCCATCTGTATTTCTAAACATAAAATTAAAAATTACCCCGTGTGGGGTGACGGTCATCTCTATAATGTTTTTTACTATCATAATCGATGAACCGTTGCAGATATCTCCTAAAATGACAGACTAAATAGGTTTTGAAAATGGCGACTTTCACAACTTTCGTGACCTTTAACCTGACTCGATTTCGGGAAAAAATATTGTTCGTTGGGTATCACTCATCGAGCTCTACCACATACCAATGTCTCAAGATCGGAAGTAAAAAGTTTTCTTTGTACGCGGAGGTGGTTTTTTGACCATCTTCCAGGTTACGTGGCGGCCAAACGGGACGGAAATTCAAAAATCTGTCCGGTTAGATAAAAGATAATATTTTTTACTATCATAATCACATAAACAGTTGCCGAATATCTTGTAGATGCAGACTAGAAGGTTTGAAATGGCGATTTTTATAACTTCTGACCTCGTGACTTGACCCTGACTTGAACCCGGACAAAAGTTATATCGTTGTGCAACACTCATCGACTCTACCAAATACTAAGTTTCATCAAGATCGGAAAGAAAAATTGTTGACGGACGGGACGTACGGCGGACATTTAGTCCGGCTTTATTAGGTCATCTCTACGAGATGACCTAAAAAGGTTAAAAAAAAATTTTCATGATAAAATTAAAAGGTGTCGGCAGATAAAATCAATATGATAGTCTAATACTCTAATGGGTTGATCCCCTTCATAAAATAAGAAAATATCAACAGAACTTATGTCTACCAATTCCTTAAAATAAAAATAAACTCCACACATTTAACTTATTCCTCTTCAGCCTAAATCCTGATTATTCTCGATTCCCAAAAGAAAAGAAAAAACAAAACCACACATCACCAATTCTGACTTGCATATAAGGCGAGAAAATACTCAAGGACACAAGAGGTAATACTGATATATTTGTATAAATGTAGCAAGGCAGCCATCAGCTGAGGTAGTGACAAAAGGTAACATCACAACCAATCAGAAACTCGAATATAATCATCATCAGGCCAGCCTTACAAAAAAAGTTTAAACCTGGAATCAAAGATAAGAAATATTCAGCCAAAACTGTGTCCTTTCCTTTTATACCAGCCTAAAATCCAACCACCACAAACAACCTCTCTCCCCCAATCAAGGAAAAAACAAAAACAAACCCAATCAGGAAGGGAGGAGGATGTCCGAAATTGACACGACCCAATCATCCAATAACTCGGAACACCAAACCCATGTTACACCCAAACAGGGTACAAGAATCAAGACTAGAGTAAGAAAAGGTGAATGCCTCAAAGTAAATTAATGAAAATAAATGGTCTGTGCCACTCTGCCATATTTACTTGCTCACCTGCCCTTGTGTTTGCTTGCAGTCTGTCCCACAGAGATGCATGGTAGAATGAGGCCGTACTTTGGGTATTTATGCCTCGCCTTAAGTGCACCGGACAGCGCCTTCTCTGCACGAGGATTGAACAGTGGATGCCGGATGCTTGGCAAGGTTTAGCATGATCTGGGTCAAAAATAAGTAAATAAATAAAAAAGCAAAGGTTATATGATAATTACAACGCAGGGGGGCAGGGAGGTGCTTGGTGTGCTCTATTCCGCAGGCCGTGTGTGTACAAGGTTAGTGCAAGTTACAAAATTAAATCACTTTTCACAACGGCTAAAAAGTTTTTTAAAGAAACGAGATTTCCAAATAACATGTGAAACAAACACTTCATCAATTTTGAGAGAGAGAGAGAGAGAGAGAAAGAGTAGAGAACAGAGAAGAGAAAGAGAGGAAAGCGAGGGAGAGAGAAAAGAGAAGAGGAAAGAGAAACGAGAAGAGAAAGAGAAAGAGAAGATAAAGAGAACATAAATAAAATCCCAACAAGACCGAACAGCAAGAATCAGCAAGCAATGTTTTAAATTTACTCCTTTGTACATTATTGTGGTTATGGAACAAACTCCATTATGTTAACCCGTTCTCTCTGGGGTTTAAACCTACCAGCGTGGGCCACAAGTCGTGCACCGACTAGCCTCTCGCCACAAGCGCGGTGACATTTGGTGCGATGGCAAGCATGCGGTTCTTGAGGTAGTCAAAGAGTTGTGCTCGATATTGTGTCATCTCCACACCTATTCACATAGGAATGCCAGGACAGAAGTCGTACAAATAAATGTTATCACTGCTTTAATACCTGTCAGCAAACGCAGACGCAAATGCACTGGTGTGCACTCACCTGGTCACACAGGCAAATAATGTGGTTTATATCATCTGGTGAGACCTCTGTTCCATGGAGATTTCTGCAGAAACCTTCACTTCACTCTCCATCTCCTCAGTAAGCACGGTGAGAGGTCAGAAAGCAGCTTACATTGGTCCAGTCACCTGCCAAAACATGAACAAAGTAATGGACAGATGTGGGACAATCATGTCAAGTAATCTGGTCGAACTCTAACCAGGGAGCCAAACTGCAAACATGCCTGGAAGGAAAGTGAGAGCAAAATATTGCATTTCTAATATTAAAAAATATATAATAAAAACATACTACAATAGCAGAAGAGGTTTTAAAATCAATATATTTGAGAATTGAAAGTTAACTCTTCTTCGAGCACTGAAGAGGATAATAATACAGAGGGATGAAAGTGCTGCACACACTACCAATGAGGCGCGACCGTCTTGCCATGTACATGAGACTGTCAGTCACAGTGCGACCAGCTCAGGGAAATGCCAGCATACCATTCTCTCGGCACGCATCACCAAGTTGTTCAACTCCTTGTCCACATCGTTCCAGCAATGCTGAATGGAAGCGAAGACGAAAAAAAAAAATTAAAATAGGTGGGCAGACAAGGTGGTGAATAGGCCATATAGAGGACCTAATCAGCTCACAAATTGCTTGAACAATCATTGTGTCCACCTTGTCTGGGCTGAACTTCAGCTTTTGTATCTTGACAGGCTGGAGGGCAAAACAAGCAAGTTTAAAAAAAATAATAAATAAATAAATAAATCCTGCGCCCATCACAAAACATTCAAGATTACCACAGCTATAATTATCAACCTTGAACACATCACCTGATGGTTCATGGACAATCGTTTAAAATTTATTTCATCAAAATAACCTCACTATGCAATTGTAATCATCCTATCAACTTTATTAATGCAAATTAATGCTCACTGCATTGCTCACAATGACATTGTCTACCGTCCATCTATCCCATGTCTGCCTGTAGATTATCCCACATATATGAACTTTAAATCCTGTAAAAACAGTTCTCCATAAGAAACAAACTAATAGTTACACCTCCTAGCTCTGCCAGCTGAAACTATTCCCCCTTCTGTGTTTTTGGCTCAAAGTCATTAAACTGGCCGCCAGGCCTGTCTGTTCACTGCAACTGGTTTGGGCAGAAAGTTGAAATATGTTCAGGGTGTTAGAGATAACTCTGATCAACGTTCACCGTCTAATGCTAGCAGATAGAAGCACTCGGCTTGACGCCATCCAAAGGACAGCCACTTTGTTATGCAATGCCCGACCTGTGAGGCACAATCTGAGTCTATAGTGAAAACGAGGCTAGATACATTAAATCCAAATGCTTACAAATCAAGGGTTTCTCATGCAAATATTTTTGGCATTCTTGGCCTGGCAACAAAGGGGTTGAGACAAGGAAAATGGTTGGAGATTGAAAAAAATGTCAAAGTGCATCGGCCAATGTCATTAACCAAATAGCGGTCTGTTAGACGGACCCACACAGAAATACAAGATAGAACACAGATACAAATGGGAAGAAAGCCAACCTGTGGGCAAGACCAAGTGACATGGCCGTGATGTCACAGATGGTAGTCCCCCAAGAGACTGTCCAACTGGGAGCGGATCCCACGCATTAACTCTGCACTGCTGTGCGTATACACATGGTAGAGAGAGTTTATCCTAGAAACAAAGCCAGCAACCACAATGCAATTCACATCCAGCAGATTCAACACCACTTTGATATGTCCCTATCATTGTCTGATGACATTATGCGTCACATCGAACTCGTGTTTGGGAATATTAAAATTAGAAGATGAACAGGATGGGGAAGAGAGGGATGTATGTATGTATGTATGTATATATATATATATATATATACTATATATTATATATATATATATATATATATATATATACATATATATATATATTGTTACGAATTTCACCCGCCGGGTGCGATCGGTCCACGTATCTCGAATCGCGACGCGTCGTGCCCACCGGAACGGACAATGTCAGCTCGTGACCTCCTGGAAGTACCGCGCAGGAGCCGTCACGGGTGGGGGTTTAACTCCAACACAACCCAGTCCGCATTCTTTACCGCGCGAAATAGGGGGAATCGCCGAATGTCGATATACCTAAGTACCGCACGGTAGCGTACCGAGGAGTTGTACCACGCCGCAGGACGACTTCGGACACGAACCGCTTAAGCGGCTCCTTCCGTGCTAAAGGGATAACGAGCGGAGTTATGCCGGACCTCGACGGTTCAGTTTACTTATCGGGTGTTCAACCCACACCAATCCCTTACGTGATGCAAGATGGAAATTCACCAGAGGAAAGGACGCAACGAACTGGGAAACAGTTTGACAAGCACTTTTAATTCGCACGCAGAAAGCACGTATTTTACAATCATACAAAATGCACGTACACAGTCAAAGCAAGAACAATATGCAGAGTTAAAACGAAATAAGCAATGTAACAAGCACTTATAGGGTTTACTTAATAGACTGGCGCACACACACACATTTACAACAAAAGCAAAGAAATACAAGCCACCTCCACAGAAAGGAGGCAGACAGGTCCGTGGACCAAATGAACGTGGGACTGGGTGATCGCGCAGGTCCACGAGACCGAAGGGGTCTACCGCGCCTCGTGGCGCGATGGCGGCTAGCCGCATGTCCGCGTAACGCGCCTGACTCCGTGCCCTGGTATGTCGCTGGAGCTCCTCCAGGCGTGCGTTGCGCAGGCACGTGTTGTCGGTCGAACCGACACGGTTGAGCGGGGAGCGGACGAGGGTTACCGGAGCTATCTCAGCGCGGATGGGGGAAATTGTTGAGCTCGGGGTGGAAAGAAGGGAATGGCGACGCTACGTCCACTAGCGGGGCCTTGGACCGCACCGACTCCGGCGAGACTCTCGCCCTTGATCCCTCTTCCACGTCCCTGCTTTCACGCCGCGGACATAAACTCCGAGCTCCATCCCCTTCGCCGTCCGATCCCCGCAACGACAACCTCAACGATGACTTCGTCTTGACTCGACCAGCCAGCAGCACAGCACGCACAGCTCAGCACAGACCCAACACGCCCCAACTCGACCACACTAGTCGCCTGTGCTCGCTTCTTTATAGACCGGAGGAGGAGCGTGTATGCTAATTCGCGGATCAAAACGCGCTTGGAGGCGGGGCCACGCCACCCGAGTTCAGCCATTTGCCGGGCAAATAGGGGCGTGAGGCCTCTCTGATCCGAATTCCCTCCTAAAGGAGTCCATCATGATCGCGCATGCATCGCGCTTGGGGGCGGGGCCACACCACCCGACGTTTAGCCATTGGTCGGGCAAAAAGGGGCGTGGGCCTCTCCTGATCCGAATTTCCTCTCCCGTAAAGGCATCCATTTGTACTTGCGGCTCGACGCGTTCGGCAACAATTATAACCGAACGGGCCCTGGACAGCACGACGTTCGGTGTTGACTGGTGGTGTGGTTGATGGTTGTGGAAGGAGA
>CM068958.1:141967107-141988830 GCA_035128595.1 Eptatretus atami
ATTGCTTGAGGAAGCACTGTCCGACCACCCCTGTAGTTTAACCCTTATAGGGTTTAAGGTCTACAGAACAGATAGAATCTAGTGGTATTAATGAATAGATTTATGGCTTCCAGCGTAAGCTTAAAGTCGTTGTTCTTTTCTTGCATAATTCTTAAAAGAAATTTTAACGTTTTTGGGGGTGCCATTTTACGTCGATTGGTCCCCCCCACCCCCCAAAAAACGTGTGTCCCAAACGCTGTTGCGGCCCTCCCCCAAACTGTTAGATTGGCCCACCCGCAAAAAAGCTAGTTGGCCCCACCCCAAACGCGAGATTGCCCCACCCCCAATAAAAGCGCTAGATTGGCCCACCCCCAAACGCTATATTGGCCGGCATTCTCCCAAAAAAACGCTCACCCGCCAAAAAAGCGCGAGGATTGTCCCACCCCCAAAGACATCCGCTTAGATCTGGCCTCCCCAAAAAAGCGCAGATTGGGCCCACCCCCCAAAACGCTGATTGGGTTCCCACCCCCAAAAAAACGCCTGATTGGTCCCACCCCCAATGACGCTGATGGCGCCCACCGCCCCAAAAAACGCTAGTCTTCTTGGTCCCACCCCCCAAAAAAACGCGCGTGTTAGATCGTCCCTGGACGGTTTGGTCCCACCCCCCAAAAAACGCTAGATTGGCCCCACCCCCCAAAAAAACGCTCTGTACGATCGGTCCCACCCCCTTAAAACGCGTTAGATTGGTCCACCCCCAAAACGCTAGATTTGGTCCCACCCCCAAAACGTAGGCATTGTCCCACCCCATAAAGCTAGATTTGGCCCAGACCCCCAAAAACGCTGCTAGATTGGTCCCACCCCCAAAACGCGCGTTGGCCCACCCCTCCCAAAACGCTAGATTTTGGTCCCGCCTCATGGACGTCTCTCGATATTCAGGTTCATTCATGTTCGGTCTGGACGCACTATCTGGCTTCTTCATAATGATTTAGACTACGTCGCATTCATTCTGGGGATTCTTGATCGGAAAAATTCCTTTTCGTCAATCACTCTTTCACGAGTCTGAGCAGATGTTGTGCGCCCATTTGTCCAAATGTGTGCTGACTATCTTTCCACTCGATTCGTCCATGCAGTATCGCTGGAGTTTTTAGGGGCGGACCCGACGGTGTTGCTTTTTTGAACACTACATCAAAACAAACAAGGCAAATGTGTCAGGCGCGTTCTAAGAATATCTAAGGGCGGGAGAAGAAGCAGGAGAGAGAAGAAGGAAGGCTAGGAAGACAGGGAAGAAGAAGAAGACGAGAGACGAGGGAAGAAGAGAGATGAAGAAGAAGAGAAGAAGCGAGGGATAGAGATAGAGGACACATGTGTCCAAGAGTCGGGGGTTTGTCTTTCACAGAAGAAGGGAAGAAGGACAATGTGTTCCGCGTCTAAGGTTTTGTCTTCCCGAAGCGAAGTGAAGACGAGATGTATCGAGGAAGGACAAAGATGTGTCCAAGAGCCGCGTCCTAAAGTTTTGTCTTCACCGAGAAGAAGAAGAGACATGTGTCCAAGCGCTTCTAAGGGTTTTGTTCCACCAGAAGAAGGAAGAAGAAGGAACAACGCGAGCTCCTTTAGAGGCAGGCGTTCAACAACGCGACGGCGGCTAAAAAATTGAAATTTACAAACCACGTTCAAGTATATTGTTATTACTGAAAATCAATATGTTGAATCAGCATTAAAAAAAAAAGTTCTGATTATGTGGACCTCGCAGATACAGTATTGAAGAGGGACACAACTCCAGACGGCCTGTTTGCGTCTCAATCCAGTCAGAGAAATATTTCACTGCGAAATTAACTTTAATATTTACAAACGAGTCGAGGGTTGATGTATAGTAACTCGTATTCCATTTTATGCCAGATTAAAAGCGGCTTTATGTATTTAAATCACTAAAATATACATCCGGAGTAAACATCGAATATATATATATCTTATTCCTTCTCTCGATCCTTTTTGAATGGAGCTTTCAACGTTTGCCACGAGGTGTATTCT
The DNA here is from genome assembly GCA_035128595.1 of Eptatretus atami. Taxonomy (NCBI): domain Eukaryota; kingdom Metazoa; phylum Chordata; class Myxini; order Myxiniformes; family Myxinidae; genus Eptatretus; species Eptatretus atami. Next base: position 141,969,115 of record CM068958.1, read on the forward strand.
AGTTAGGTAGTCAGCTAGGCTAGCGCTTGCCAAGCCGCGCGTTTTATAAGCCGTTTCGTGTGAGTTGCTTGCTCGAGTGTTAAGACACTTGTCGAAGCGCTCACAAGCTGATTTGTAATGGAACACACCCCTGTTCGTATCATGTTAACATGTGTGGGATGGACTTCGGGACACACCACTTTCGAAGACGAGAGGAAGGGCTCGAGTTCTGAGGAAGTGTGCACAATGATTGGTAACCGCGCGCTGATATAATCGATGTGTTTCATGACAGGGCTGGGTTTTTTCCTTCTTCAGTTTTTTGTTGTTGGAGGAGTTGTTTACTCAATTATTGAAACCTCAGGAAGATTGATAAAGCCGGATCGACATTGGTTAATGCATTAAAGGATTTTATGAAGAGTAAATGAACTAACTATTGTGGCTTCACTTTGCAAATTGATAAGCTGTTGTCGACCATTAGCAACCGCTTGAAGCGAATGGTATGTATGATGTAATGTGCTAGAGAAAGTTAGAGAAATTGGATAGTTTAGTCGCCTCATATGCCAAAACCGCTTGAAGCGAATGGTTCATGTATTAATGTGAAGAATAAGAAGAAAATTGAAGTTTTTGCAACATGACTATTTTTGTGTTCGTCTTTGGTGTTTTGACACCATTGGATAATCATTAAATTTTAGACAGGGAGGATACTAGTTGACTTTTTTTTTTACTCTGAACGGTGAAGTTTAAGTGCCTGCGTAGACGAATAATTCACATTAACGTAAATCGCGGCTGCGCGCACACACACACAACACATCACACTCAACACACCATACACACACACAGCCACATTACACACAACATACACACACACACATAACCCATACACACACACATACACACACACATCCTACACATACACACTAACACATCACCACATACACACTATGTACACACGTACATGCAACATGTACACGTAACTACACACATTACATACATACAAATACCCCCTACACCACATAACATACACATCACCTAAACACATACACACATACACATACTACAACGACTACACATACATAACCACACACACCATAACATCAACACATAACACACTCAACACAAACATACACACACACCATAAGCACAACTACACACAACATACACACATAGACATATTTTTTTAGACAACACATACACAATCATATCCACACATACACCAATCCATACATCACACACATACCATACACATACACACACCACACACACACCACCACATATCATACACATACAACATTACACACATACACACCACATACATACACACACACATCACACAACATACACACACTTACCATACACAACTACCACACAGTATACACACATAACAACATTTACACTACACTACACACACACACACACACCCTACCACAAACACCTCACACACACAATACCACATACAACACACAATTACACACACACACCACACAACACATTATTTTTATTACACACATACACACATACACACGATGTACACCGTACAGTACACTCACATGACACCGTACTCACACATACACACATACACATACATACACACACATCACAACACATACACACACACATTAACAAACATACATACACATACACTCACCACATACAACACTATACACATTATTTTCATACACACATTAATACACCACTACACATCACATACACACAATACACACACACACACATACACATCACCAACATACACACACACACCATACACACTCAAACACACATACACACTACATAGGACACAAACATACACCATATACACACTACCACACATACACCCCATCATTACACACACAGTACACATACACACACATACACACACACACCACATACACACCACATACATTACACATCACACATACCACACAATTACACACACATACACACAACTACACCACAACATACATACACACACACTACAACACTACCTTTCCACACACATACACACACAGTCCATAATACACCACATACACATACACGATACATACGGAGCACATCTTAATTTATTACTACTATTACCATTTTTTACTATTTTTCATACACACACATTCCAAAAGTCAGTGAAAGTAGGCATCGCTTACCATATACACTTCGGGAATTCGCGCATACGATGACAGACATACACACTAGAAGACTACATAGTGGCACACATATAGGCATTCATATATGCGAAACGCTATAACATGACGACAATTTTTTACATAATTATAATCTTCCATATCACTTAAAAATACACACTAACATTATTCACGACATGCACTTATCATAATACTATAAACTAGAATACAGCGCTCACTTCACATACACCCATTAGCGCATCACGACCTGCAACAGAACATCGCTTGTACGGAACCAATTGCTCATCAATTCGGCACTATAGTATTTCGTAGCAATACTCAGGCACACACATACAACATTAATAACAATTACTTACACTGACCATTACAACACCATCAGTGCTGCTCATGAGCTAGTGCAATACACCATCTGATCATCAACACAATTTAACAACACTAACTCACCTATATCCAGATTTTACAATTTCGTACATCGTTTTCTTTGTGCCACAACACCCACATAGTCCGCATAACACTTCATACCCGATCACCTATACACGACCACAAACCTTTATACACTTGAATACATCCTGCCACAGCACAACACATATCAAACAACACTAGATACGCAGACGACGATTGGTAGCACAACATTCTCACAATACAGGCCAACATATGCTCTTCACACATCGCCACATACACGTCATATCATAATCTACCTATAATCATACAGTTATGACACATCTAACATAATACTCATTATCTCTACGAACTGAACTCTACATCTATCACCATAACACATATTCAGATCAACTCTACTCTCCTGATACAGACACCCAGTAGTTACATCACCATACACCCTTCAACTATAGCACCGACTATCCTTCCTACTCCTACAGGTTGACAGCGACTACTCATACTACGACCATTAGCATTTTATCTGAGCATCATGAACTATCAAGATACTGGACCCCTGCCTTGCTCTCCTAATCTCCCACACCATACACACACATACACACTGTATGGCGCTCGGCACATTACAACGCCAATAGACTTTAGATTATACTCGACTTCTCTCTTCCACTACCCGTACCAGTAAACATTCGTGCTCTTCATCTTATCTATCACCTATCAACATTAACACTACCACAATAAGGTGAGACATTCTTTCTTTTCGAGCATCACACTATACATATCTCCTACAATATAATCCATACATCTCTTCTAACACAATCTCTCAATCCTTCTCCACTATGATGATGCATACATACATGACCACTCATATCCCACCAATATCTTCCCCGTTCATACAGCATCCATCTCAACTCCTTTATACTGCATACATCAGTGTACACGCCAGTCATCATCAGATCATTGCTCAATATCACAAACAGTACTACGACCGACATCACCACAACATAGAGTATCCTCTTCGCACTCTGAATCTCTTGACGCCAATTTCGACAGAGGATTGTTATACTAACGCTTCCTAGGCAGACACTCTTACTTTGCAATTTGACCAAACCTTGTTAGGCAACTCACTCTCTCTCAAAGGAGTTCAGTTCTTTTCATTTAACTCGGGCCTCCTCCATGGCGTTGGATGACCTCGTTTCTCTACTTATCCGTTGGAACATAGCTCACCGCATTTCTTTCACTCAACTTCGTGTAAGGGGATGCTACGCGCTCGCAGTACACGCCGCATCATACTGGCTTGCACACGGTGCTCTTAGAATTCCCCATACATAGCATGCAGACGGGACTTGAAACTTCAGTTGCCGCATGAACTCATATATACGGATCCCAAGTCGTCACCCCAGACCTGCCTACATATGCCCACAGCTCGCCGAGGCTTGACAAACACACACTAGTCATAGCGCATTTGCATCAGACGCGCATTTATACGCATACGCACTAAGGTGGACAGAGTTTGGGTTGTGAGGCTCTAATGTCTGCCTCCTCCAGTTCTATGTGAGCATGGAAGTGCTGTATCTATGAGAAGTTATAGCTGTACGTGGTTGTCGTATGCCTATTTCCGCTTCGCTCGCTTTGGTTGGTTGGCGTATGTTGTCTCTATTGGACTGTTTCCGGCTCTCTCTGCTTTGTCTGTACCTCTGGCTCGCTCTATTTTCAATGGACGCACATGTACACAATACAGCTACACATTGTTTTTTATTACCATTATCAATCAGTTCTCTCTGGTTATTTCAACACTTATTTTATATGCCATGTCATCTTTCTATTATCGCATGGACGTACTTCAGAAAACCATGCACACCAGCATTCCATTAAGTCAATAGGTGTCATACCTCCAAAGGTCTCCCTTAAGACATCTAACTAGTACAATTGGTATTCACTTTTTATCTTATTTTAGTCATCTCTCAGATCATGATAGTCCTCTATGCTCGGCCGCTTGACATAAGTGTTGCGATTCCTGTCTGAGCATATTTCTCTACTATATATTGCTTCATTTCTTTCTAGTTTGTAATTCAATACTCTGAGGTCTCGGATTCGATGACCGAGTTGGACCTCACCTCTCGTGACCTTGTGGACTCCTAGCATAGCTAACTCTCATATCCCAAAAACACATGCGAGAGGAGATGAGAGCACTAATTACAGTCACTACGAGTCAGTGGGGATCAGCGCGTCGTCTCTCTGGACCGCGGGTGATACTCTCGGAGACGTAGAGTCGGCTCTGCCTTGCCTCTAAAGGTGCTAGCTGTGACCTGGAGGATCAAATTGAAAGCGCCCGAGCACGATTCTGGTGGTTACTGATCACTTACTCTTCATTGTCACATGAGGCTCGATGACAGACAGAACCACTGTCCATCTCCTCTCCCTGTCAACTGGCAGCACCACAGAGACAGGTGATGACAAGATGTTCCAATCTAGGCTCGATATTTCTATCATTCACAATGATTCTCTGGCCTCCTTGAAATTCGATTAGAATCTCTTTACACCCTCTTGCCGTGCATTCTCCATTCTCTTAGACGACAGCAGCAGCCTGATTCTCTCTCTTTCAGACGCTTGAGCAAATCACAAACTGTGTCAACCACTTAGATATGTCTTTTTACCATTGAGAAATTCTCTTCGTTGTCTCTCGTCTTCTCAAAAGAGCCTACAGCACCCTCATGTCTACTTTCTCAACAACCATGCTCGAGGGAAATTCACCACTCTACTCTTCGGCTAGTCCACTCTGAGCCCGACTGCTGCTCTTGGGCAAGCCACTTGTCAAAGTTGATGTGCTTCCAATGCCACGTGCCCGCTGGGCCTCCTCCATCTTGCATTTCAGTTCCTTCCCACTTCGGCATACCTTGATCTCCTAGTGGGTATAGCCGTAGCTCAGGTATGCCGCTTAACAGGGCGTATCGTGGCATGGATTAGTGTCTGTGGAGAGTGTGATTAACGGTCTGTGCTAGAAAAATAGTGTTATTTTTGAGGTGGATTTTTTGAGGCGGGTGTCCTTGTAGAGCCTAATCTGTATCGTCGTTGAAACAGTTGTTTTGCGACCCTGAATCTCGGGGAAATAAGATGACTTGAAAGGAGAAGTGTGGTTTTGGAAGAGATTAGAGAAGAAAAAAGAGTGAAACAATTGAAGTAGGGGGTAAGCATGGTTCTACGATTTTTGCGTCTAGGAGCGAGAAGGCCAGACGAACCACAACGGCTATCACCGTGACCGTCCTGTGATGCAGTGATGTGTGATAAGGCCATAGACTCAGCTTCATTGCGAAGTCTGGAGTTTCCAATGATCTCTTGAAGTAGTTCTTGGTTTTCACTCGACTCAAGATTGTTTTGATGTTAAGGGTACCAGCAGACGGAAGAGCAGTTACTCCCTATTCAAGCTGTCTGATTTAAAGCCTTTTTCGTGAGAGTAGCACGTTCAGAGTTTGACTCTTAGGAAGACTTTGTAGAGCGGGTGCTACATAAACTGGCTTTGGGAGGGCCCACTTTTGAATGTGGCTTGCCTAATTCATGGGCTGAGAGTGAGACCCAAGTGGTAACGCGATAATGCAGGATAAGACGTAATTAGGACAACAGTTGTACTTTACAATTTCGGTTACAAAGAGACGTCAGTAAACAAAGTGGATAAACATAGTAATTGGGATTTGACTTGGTTATCATGAGCCATCGATTCACAGTGACACACCCAAACAACGCCAATTCAACCATATCGGTTTACAAAGCAAAAAGTTTTTAACACTTCCAATTCATTACAGTCCTTTTGAAATAAGATTTTTACTTTCAGCAAACTTTCAGCTGCCAATGATGATGATTTACACTTTTCCATTACTGTTTGCAGTTGGCTAGTGTTCACGCACATGATAGCGTATGATTACCAAATAACTGATCAACGATTCGGTGATGCGTGCCGGGAGTGCTCAATGCTATGGTTGCCACTAGCACCATCAATGCTCAACACCTTGACTGATCACAGTCATGCATTGGGAGTCACATTGTTTACACATAGGTTTAAAACACGAATGAGGATTTCTCACGAGCCAGGGTTGTCAATCCATTACTGACGACGTATTAAATTTTAAAATGCGCCTTCTTTGGAACTACGACACTTACGTATAACCAAACTGTGCAGATATCGTAGTATTTTGTTCTTCACAATCATGAAGATTATGGCTCACAGTTTGTAGATTAGTTCGTATCACTTCTGTCATTCATGCAGGCATTCTGGGTATTTCCAGACCAGCTGATTTTTTTATATTCCATGCTGTGGACAGCCATTTCCATAACGAAATGTCCATTGAATGAAATGTAAACAGCTGCAGATTAATTTATAGCTCCCACGCACCCATGTCCATTTCATCTTTGACAATTCTCCAGAATGTTGGTCTTTCATAATAATCTTCCTCCTCTATCTCCCCAGTCACATAACATTGCCAAAACCTTGTCTTTACATCTTAAAACAAAAAGAGCCACAAGTGCTTAAGTATTTCCAAAGAGCAAGATTTCCATTTTGATTGTCACAGTATCCCTTTGATCATGCGTGCCAGGTCAGATCTCTGATTGTTGATGATGTGTAGTCTGTTTTGCCTTTCCAAACCCATCCGAATTCCAATTAGAAAGTGGTACTCTTTTTGAAGGGAGGAAGGCTAGTGGAGATTCAGCTTATGCAAATCAAACCACCACACGTTCAATGCTTCATTGCCAGATTTGCAGACACTCTGCATAGACCCCCCCCCCCCGATCCCGTCATTTCACACTCTCATATAATTGTCTTCTTTTCAGGTAATTCATCTCAGCAACACATACATGACTTATTGTCAAATGCTTCATTTTCTGTCTTAAACCTCCTTTTATTGACTTATCACGACTAGCAAAATAATCCGCTCCAGTTGATGGGGAAATTTAGTTGTGTCGATCAATTTAATTATTTCATGACTTGAAGAATATATTGTGTTGCTCTTGGTTTCGCTCGATCAAACTCCGAGCCTACTCGACAAACTACCGCGATAAGGCGGCTGAAATGTCATCTAGAGAGTTGGATTTGTCTGAAAGACGAGCAAATACAGCGTTTAATTTGACTCCATGAAATCTAATGTTGTTGCGGGAGAATGTTTATTCGAAAAGTCGATTGGTGTAAAAGGAAATAACGTTTTCACGTAAGTTGTCCTCTGTGCGAAAATTTCAGCATCGAGAATTTCCCGTACTTCGGATGTGGAATTGTCATTCAAAGACGAGCGTTGTAGAGGAGAGACGTCCATGAATGTTTCTCTCTCAGATGTATGTATAGCATAGGAATAGGAAGACTTCCGTCACCGAAGTGCTTGTGTCGAATCCACTATTGTACCGCACAGTTCATTCAGTCATCAATGAGTTACCTTAACTTCCATGCCATGAATAAGCACCAACTGCAGTGTAAGGGGAGATTACAAAAAATGACCCTTTTTATACTTTGTGGCATTCTTAAGGGCATGCTTCACCCCCATCTCGTCATATAGACGTCGTAGCGTATGTTATATTTTCATGACATCAGTTTCCATGGTGAAAAGTAACGAAACCTTAATCTAAGCTATCCAGTTGATTCTTCTTTGTTTTCTGGAAAGCGCTGTGTACTAGACGAAGACCTTTGCTTGTAGATTGTTTCAAACAGTCCTTTAGCATCAGAATTGCCACTGCGAGTGGGTTTATTTGCTCGGTTATACTGGGTTTCAATACCTTCGCGAGCAGGAATTTGGCCGTGTCGCCAGCGTTGCTCGCCCTACTCTTGTTGAAGATACCGTGTGTCTGTAAACGTCACCAACTAAATCCTAGCAAATCAGAACAGCCATTCCTCACCGAGACGGAGCACACATTGATGAATAACCCTGCTCGTGATAAACACAAGATGGCTGTTCCTATGCTGTGATTCTGTAGATTTTTTGAACCAGGCACACAACTCAGGCGTTTCTTACCTCCATGTTATCCTTTCCACCCTTTCTACATCAGCCTATTATTAACAGATCCGGATTTGCTGTGCATCTTCAGTCTTTTCCAGTATTTTTGCGGAATCGTTTACGCGTGTACTCAAGTAACATCTCTGGACGTCATTACCGGTATGTGCGTCTAGCGCTAACTCGGCTGTACGGCCCACTTGTATTATTCATGACTCGATGAGAATGGCATTTTGCAATTTTGGAAAACAACAACATTATACTACGTCTGATTTCCTGGACATAAAACCATTTCATGATATTGTCTTTTAGTGATAGATGTGCATTGTTACTAACATTAATGTGTTTCGGCAGTAACAAAATGTTTCTGGAATATAAAAATTGAAATATCTTGACTGCAATACTGTATGTACTGTTAGATTTCGAAGTTACTGATCAACTTATTCACTGATCCTACTTAGCTCAGATATCGATTAGTAAATGTTATAGGTATGTCCTTTCCCTGTCTAATGGTAATTAAGTTCGCGCTGTATTATTTATGTTAGTTTTACTTTTTATTTAACACCAACATCAACACACCACACCGCATCACCCTCAACTCCTTCACTTGCTTCCTTCCCTCCTCGCCGACGTCATGGTGGCGAGTGTCAGAGTGCCACCTGCGGCCATCGACCATCAGCGCTGCAACAGTGGGTGGACCGTCGCCGCGCCAATCCAAGCTGGACGGAGGAAAGGGCCCACTGTGACCGCTCACCACGCCCCCGCAATCAAGGAGGCTTTGCTGCCCATTTTGCCATTAAGAGAGGAGGTCAGAGAGGCGACCCCCCCCCCCCACCACCTTCTGAAGAGGTATAATTATAGGCGCTCGGTCTTGCATCTGTTCTGGGTCTGCGCGGTTGCGTTAGTCTTTTTTGGGTCTGGCAAGGAGTGGCGCACGCTCTTGTTCTGTGCATGCGGCGCCAAGTGTTGAATGCGCGCAGGGCATGAGTTCAAAGGGCTCTGCACAGGTGTCGCCTCGGAGCGTCTTTCTCACGCCGACTCCGCCTGCGCTTCTTCGCCTGAATGTTACCGGTATCTGGCGGATCCGCGTTCATGCCCGAGACGGTCCTTGAGACTGCCGAGCGACAGTCTGAGTTGGCCTCAATAAAAGAGCATTTGTCCGATTCTTGGTGTGTGCGTGTGTTCGTCTGCACAGTCAGCTAATAGTGATTGATAAGTGCTTTGCCGATATACTTGCATTTATTAATATTTTTGGTTTACTCTCTTCTTATGTGCTCCCTTCATCCCCCCCCCCCCCACTTCGTAAATGAACATCCCCATTTGTTGAATGCTTTCAGCTCTTTGTGTCTATCCTTCATCTGGCCTTTGTGCGTGTCTCTAATCCACCCCTGTGTTCGGCAAAATTGATCCAGTGCCTTCGTACTCTTCTATATTCTGTAACGGCCATTTGTGACTGACGGAATTCTCGTTGCCGATCAAAACTACTCGGATGCACATGAACGAGTATGCTAAGCTCATTCCTATCACGCATCGTACTTGCAGGCCCTTTGAAACTTTCCTCGTGTAGCTTGTGGACCTTTCACATTTTGTGCGGTGTACTCATTGTGGAATTGGCATTGCCGTCCTTTACCCCAGTGTCGTGTTTAGTGGGTGAACCTTTGTTTCCACTATATGACCCCTACTTTCCGGGAAAGAAGTTCCGCCGTGGTACGATCCTGAAATTGTCCGCCTGGTCGAGCCGACCTGCACTACCATCTACTTGTGCTCGTGGCGGTCCGATACCCGCCCGTAACCACTGTGAAAACATATACTGGACAGTTGTTGAATCCTATCAGAAGTGACAGGTCCATCTAGTCGACTCAAAATCCTGACAAACTATCACCTTTGTGGGCCAGTAAGAATTGCGCCATGGCCGGAGTCCCGTTGTGCACTTCAGGTTAAACACTTTGCTTTACCGTAGAACGGGTTTAACTAGGCTTGGGGAGGAAACAATAATTCTGTGTGTTTCCATTGTATAGAGTCTTAGCAGTTATGATGCTATGACGCGGTACCACATCTCCTCCTTTGAGACTATACACTACACTGTTGATAACCGAACCCTTTGTCACTCAGCGGTCTATTGATGGAATGTCGCTATATCATAATTATTCTCTCGAATGGTTTAACAATCCTACTTCGATCCATTTCCTTCCTATGACTCTTCATGTCTTGAATACTTATATCTCATATGATGTGCTGGTATTGGTTTTGAATGTATCTTCTGCATAATAATCAGGAAAGATTAATTGATATGTCTATGAACCATGGTCTATAACATCTAATATAGTTAAAAGTGTCCAAAATCAGTAAACTTAAAAACTAGCACTTTTTATAATTTATCTGCACTTACTAATATTTCTGAACTGAATTGCATGCTGTTCAAATTATTAATATAATTTATATTTAATTATTGTTGATTGTACTGTTATTTAACACATCGATAAGAATCTGAGAGTACGTTGTGTGTGGCACGACATGATTGCCGACTCAGTTATTATTTTCGTCCTTGTAATTACATGCTATAGCCTGTGTGCTGAATGACTAGTGTGTAGCTGGGTCCTCGATTCTGATTTCAAATCCCACCGCTGTGAATTAATTACCAGTTGGGTGTACTCTGGCCTGTCATCCTCGGTCGGCTCAAATGATGCCAGTCTGCTGGTTATCCCTGTGCGGAGTGTGTACTATCCGGATTGTGAATCCCCAATAGCAAGGAAGCTTCAGGCAGCACCAACGCTCCCTTTTCGAGATATCGGTCCAATGTGGTTCGTATAAAATCTGGTACTACATGCCGATCAAATTCAATTTTATTTTTATTCTACATATGTTTACTTTTCAATACAGCATCTTTACCACGTGTGGCTGATGGCATAGTCTACTTGTTTTGACCTCAAATTATCTTAATAATAGCTTTTCTAGATATCTGACGGCACATATCGAGCGCTATTGTATTTACATGTGTTTGTGATACGTCGATCTTCCCTTATGTCCTGGCTTCTTGTTCACGAAAAAATGTTTGCTTGCCCGAACAGTAACCATTCAACTAATCATTAAGTCCTTATCATTCAGTGCCGGTAAGATTATTGATTACCCCGAGTTCATTAATTTCCTGTTTTCACATACATTTAGGATTTTCATCTTCCATCTCCGTGAACTTTCTTTAGCTCCATTCTTCCATGATCGAGTAATGTACATTACGCTGACACTTTAATAATTTTATCTGCACTTCCTATTATTTGTACTGTATTTATGCTTTCACTCTTGTATTATAAGCACATTTCGAATGTTTATAAATTGTAATCGGCGTCAATTTGTACATTACCTCACCCATTTATTATTATTAATGTCTGCAAGGGGAAGATTGGAACAACAAGCACCTGTTGTCTCCTTCATGCTTATGCACTGGATATTGGCCGGAAGAGTGTGCCTGTTTCTGCACAATTCTGGTGTATCGCACGTCTATGCCCACCCGTTGGACATGTAGATATTGCCTGAGACAATCATGGCGCCTCCTTCACTGTGCAAACAGGATAACGGATATTTGGAGAACTTTCATCCACCAGCAGTTTGATTTGAGGCGGTGGCTTCCCTAAGTTGGAGGGGTACTGGGAAAATGAAAAGTACCAACTGACGAACTACGCGCTCACGATCAACGCTATCTATGACCCTGCAGCCGGGAACACCTTCTGAGGTTCTGGACGCCGGTTTATTGCATTCTCCGTTTCATTGACATTATTTATCATGTCTGTCGTTAGTCCCCACCCGACCACAAGCATCCAGTCTTGGTCTTTTTCAAAAACACATATAGTGAACGATCATGACATTTTTCTGGATCGTCTCTTTCACCAAGCGTTCGCAGTTTCAGTAAGCTGCGCTCAGAATGAGATTGGGATCATTCAGTAAAGTACAAAGATGTCGATACATAGGGAAATTACCTACGGGCCTAATTTGAAATCTGTTTAACTTATTCATCTCTAGTTGCTTCACCAACATCGTTTGATTCAAACCAACTCATTTCCATTCCTTCCTTCGAATAGATCCTCCCCCTAGACAACTTAGCAGTATGTACTAGAAGTCAGAGTCTGGAATTCATGGGTCCAAGTATCTTATTACTCTGAAGTCATCCTTCTTCACGAGGCTCCATCACTAAAATATTATCGTTTCGCTCGAACTTATCTACTGTTTCCTCTGGTGCGGTTTCGCTTTTTCTTCATTTTTTGTTTGTTATTTTGCTCGGTTTTCTTATTTTCGCGGATCTTACTTTATTCTCATGCTTCCTACTCATGACCCACCGGCGGAGCATCAACAATGTAAAATATGGCCGGTAGCCCCAGGTAAAAGTTGACCGATTGCCATGTCCAATTATTTTATGCACCTTTAACACCACCAGTCGACGGCCAAACCAATGACGTGACTCCCTTCTTTTTGCTTCCTCACCCCAGAAAACGTTACGTTTCGGCCAAAGAAGTCTCTCATACCTTCTGTGGATCCTGGGCTCGAACTGGCCGAAACATCCAGAACTCACGGTCTCACTGCTACCCATTTGTCGCTTTTTGCTCGGCTGCCCCTTTATGATCATTGGCAAACCATGCAAACGTGCTCCACAGATCTTGTTGTGTCCTCTTGCAATCTCTCTTTCTCGCTCTCATCTGGTTGCCCCGCTATCTGGGTTTCACTTAACTTTACTTTCCAGCTCGGTGTTTCTCGCATGGTTAGCTACCAGGAGTACATTAGATTTGTTGCTTTCCCTTTTATAGCCCGCTGTAGTGGGAACCAACATTCCGTACGTAAGTTGACTTTTCCATTCTGTTGTAGATGCCCTTATAATAAGACAGTAGGATTGCCAATTAGAATCTGTCCTGCCCATAGTCACTTAATTGTAATGATGTACGAATAATAAAAACAAATATATTTTCATAAAGCATGAACTTCATTATTATATTACATTACTGAAGAAGATCACTGACAGCTGAAATCGGTTCTTCTAAGTATGTCCAAGGAGTACATTCTGGTGGGAATGACCTCCGAATACGTGAATAACTTGGACAAATCAAAATTAGTTACATTGGTGTATTAGCTAAGTTACTTTCAAAAGGCCCCTGTGCGTAAGTCGCGCGTGATAGAAAGTACCTTAGTTGGAAGCACCCTTTTAATGCTGACTGGGTACGAATGGACCTCTTTGAGAGTCTACACTTTTTTTGTGTTCTCTCCCCATCTCTTAACACAAGTGTGATCTGGCATGATGAATCTTTGCTCTTCCTCACATGAAAAACTTGCTACTATGTTCTGCCGCAAGTTTAACAGTGAAGCTGAGGTGGGGGTGGAGTCGGAGGACTGAAATATTCATTCTAGTGCCCATACATGTTCATTGGGATCGAGTCGACCTTTAACTGGAGGCCACTCAATACATTATTTTTCTTATCCTCAGCCGATCTCGGTGGACTTATTTTCATCCGCGCTGCTGATCATTGTCTATCGCCGATATATGAATCTGACCCAGTTTCTAGGTATTCTGATTGGTTATCAGGAGGGCATGGGTTTTTCATAGATGCCATCTGTTAACTTTGCACCGTCCCATGTGTCCCTTCGGTATCCTGGCCAAACTTGTGCGAGTCCTCGTTAGATGGCGGGTAAAACGCCCAAATGTATCTCAGTAATTCTATCTTTTGATGCTCCACCACCAGTGGCTTGACACTTAGTTAGATGGTGTAGGGGAGGCTTGCGCTTGGGTGGATTCGATGGTTGGCCTGTTTGTTGCGGTGTGCGCACCAGATAACGTTATACGTCCTTTCTAGACCACATAATTGTCTCAATCATTTGTCTTCTGTGGATGGAAATAATCTCTGTCGCCCAAAACTGCATTAATAACTGTGCTCTTCAAACTATCCAGATGATGGGGTTTTCCGAGGTTGATCAAAGTCTGCTGTCATTATCTTTTAGGAGGAGGTCCTGCCTCAATGTTTGGTTCACACGCTGTCAGTGGCAGGAAAGTTTGGCTGTTGATGGTTGCTGAACGTTTATTGTGTATGGTACCAAGTGTGGCTTGGATATCCTTATAACAGCTCCTGACAACTACCTTAGCCTTGCATGGTTACTTATAGAATTCCACACTGTCCAGCATTGAGAACTCGCCACCTACTGTTCTCTCTGACGTTTGACCTTATCCTAGAAACCTGTTTCATACTGGACTTCGCTGTTTTGAGGCTGGTTTGCATGCTCAATGCTCTCTCCACCTATGCATTCTAACGTTGGGTATAGAAAGCCAGGAAACGTCTGCATGTTCAGCATTCCATTCTATTTGTTACATCCGTCCGTCCTTTTGTGTGTACTGCTATTTTCAGTTTTCTGTTTGTGTTTCAGCATGGGTTGTCCAGCTTTTAGTGTTATGGCTGTGAGGACATCTGAACTTTCCTTCCATCCCATGTCAGGAATTATGTAATAAGCTGTGCAAACGATGCAGGGGACCATTACACTGCACTTGCGTTATACCATGGTTTGATCATCCTGCACCGTCAGAGATCTGCCGCCAATTTATTTCACTCTCTGCTCTCTGCTTTGTATCTTCTTCTCAGAGCTTCTATCCTCGTACATGTTTCCCTCTATTTACTCTATTTATACAGGGCTTATTTCGCCAGAGGCCAAAAAACCCTTGTTTTTTTTTCCCAATTGGGGGGGGGTGGGGTGAGTGGTGGCTTCTTAAGTCAAGACATAGACATTTCATCAGTTCGAACTCCTTATTCAATATTTTCTTGTCCATCCGTCATATCCCTAAATATTCGATTTTGCATCATCTCATGATGCCCTGGTTAATTTCTGCTGGCTGTCGTTAGACATCTTTGGCTTTAATTTGGTCAATAGTCCATCTCGTGGTGCCTTTACTTGACTTTCTCGTTCAAGTTTCCAGTGTCAAAGTCAGCTGTGATGGGGTTGGTCATAGCTTCTTATGAGCGTACACTTCTGATACCGGTGTATTATGTTAAGAGGTGTTGATATTGCTCCCTTCCATTTTAGAGGCAGTTTCTTAATGGGGATTTTTTGAAAATTAGGGGCCAAGGGGTTCGTAGTCTGAACTGGTATCTCTCTACAATTCATGGGTCACACCCTCTGCACCTTGTGAACTTGCTTGCATTCATGTTCTTTATCATCTCTCAACCATCTTCAGTGATCACTTTCATGTTTATCGGTGACATTCAAACTGTTGGCTTCCGGTTTCAATCTGATATGCAGTTGAAATTCTCTTGTGTAAATATGGAGCATGAAATATGTCAGTGCCTTTGCCTTTCTCCTTATGTTAGGGTCTCTTAGATATTCTAGCCTAGACTGTCCATCTCTTTTACTGCTCAAGGACGTCCAACCACTGATCCTGTTTTATCTTATACTGTGGTCATTCACCTTCGCACCCCTCAGTGTGTCAAGTAGGTTAAGGTTGTATCTTGCACCACAGCTTGCCTCTACTCTTCTTCAATTCGTGATAAGTGACTCTATCAACCAACATCAGCTTGACTTTGTCTTGCTAGTTGTTTGTGGTGACAAGGGATATGTTTTATATAACATCTTTTTTTATCCGGGCAGGTTTCTCGTGGGTGTGGTGTGCATCTTTTCCGCTTAGTGCGGCTGCATATAATGCTCCAACTCTGTGAAGGTGTGTGATGCCATCTTGTTGTTCACATGTGAAGTTTGATGTGCACAAGGACCTTCTTCAGTCGTCATAAGATTGCAAGCAATAGACCAAGATGCGTGGGTGTTAGATGGGTGTCTTACTGATGTTGCAAGGGCTGGCACTTATTTTTCTCCACCAGTTTATCTCTGAAAACTCCCGTTCCTTCACTTATTCTTGGTTCTATGTCCGTTCAAACTTTGTTGCTTGCTTCTCGCGCAAGTTACAGCAAATTTACAGAGCTTATATTGGCAGAAAGACTCTCAATAAAGCTAACAGTTTAAATGTGAATATATTTCTATGAACACTTTCACAGTTCTTCTATTTTATGAGAGATACCGAATGCCCTACCTAGGAAGTCTGCACCCCCTTTCAATAATTTTCAGCCTTTTTGGTGGCCTTATCGCTTTGGAATAGGCTTTTCTTTTTTCAGGGACTTTCTTCCACTTTATTTTACAATGGTTAACCACAACTTCAATTATGATAATAGTAATGTTAAACAATTTCAAAAAATATATCTGAATAAAATATAAACATAGATATTGTTGCGGAGAATTCGGGTTCCGCTTCAAGCCAGCTGGGCAGATAGCAGGATACAGTCTTTTGCCACGGTGACTCGATTCTTATTAAATGTTTGCTGAGACCCTCTTCTCCAGGCCCACCGGTCCGGACAATTCTGGTGTAGGACCCGTCTCTGTTAATACACTGAACGCGGGGAGCGCGTCTCAACGGAGTGGGTTCGGCCTCACCCGATCGTGCCTACTCGGCACGCGCGTTTGGTGAATAGGGTTGTTCGGCAATCTCGGACCTACTACAGTTACCCAGCGCGGATTAGAATGTTAATTTAGGGTGGCCTGAGATGATCGCACCTCGCGACTAGGATTCTGACTTTGTGCGTACCCTGTCTAATTATAGCGGTCGATTTCTTGCATTTCAGGTGTCTTAATCTCGAGCTGGTTTTTTTCGTCGGAACCTTTGCTCGACGGTTCTGATAATTATCGGGTCGGGGGTCACTGCGTCCCACTCAAACCCTTTACGTGAGCGATAGGCTCGACCCACGCAATATTGGAGAAGGAGCAGCGTTTTAATTGGAAGACAGGACGGGCACTTAAATTCAATACAAGATTTAGTTAAGCATATTGTGATTTACCCATTTTCAGAGATAGCACACATATGATGTATATATGCAAGACAATTATCAAGGCACTTAATTCAATAAAGAGAAAGTTCAATTTACTTTGGAATACGCTCACACAGCGGCCACACTTACAGAGTTCTACTTTATCGGACACGCGCCACACACAACACGGTTCAACACGAGACCCCCAAAGAAATGGAAGTGGAAACTTTCCCCTGCGTGTCGCGTCCTTGGCGCCTCTTTCGAACGTGGTCCCGTCTCGGCCGTGCTCCCGCTCGCGTGGTCGGCCGAGCTCTCCGGCGTGCCATCGTGCTCTGCCTCGTTGTTTGGGTCCCCCGCACTCCCGGACCGAGCACGAATGAGTACACTACCCAATGAGACACCGAACAGGACAGAAAAGTAACAAGGCTTGGGAGAGCCAGGGACGAGAAGATGCACAGGTCACGAGGACGAGACAAGAAGCTCGACTCGGAGGATCCGCCGCGCCGCGCTCTTTTACTCCCGGCGCCTACGGCCCTGTTTCTCCGCCCCGCCTTTGGCTCCACCCCCTTCGGGCGCTTCGAGAAAGTGGGCGTTCCCTCTCGTTCGCCCCTGCCCCGCGCCATGCGGGGGAGTGAAAATTTCGTGCCTGCCGCCGGTCCAGGAGATGGCGGGTAAGGAACGGCGGGAAACAGCGTTGCCACCCGTTGTGCTTCTTCTTTCTCCTCTTGGCCTCTCTCGTTTCCAACGCGCCGCGCTCGCTCGTGTGGACCGTGGGGATGGCGTTCGTCAGCGGGCGGTGGAGCTTTTGAGGTAAGTGGCGAAGATGGTTGGTGGTTGTTGTGAGCCATGGTAATTTGGGTCCTATTACCAAATCCCATGCAGACGTGTGTGGCGGCCCGTGGTCGTGCGTAAGTTCGGTGGCGTGGTTGTTTGGCGGAAGAGTTTGTCTGCTTAATAAAATAAATATGAAAAACGAAACATCGGGCCCATTATCGTCGCAGGATCAGACAGCTCCCGACTTATGAATAACATTAATTCCCGTCTACACATGGGTTTGGGAATGAGACCGAAACGCGTTGCACTTTACTCAGCTGTACGTTCATATAAGATGTCCACCGGATAGCTTCAGGCACGGGTATCATACTCGAGCTCGATATTTAAAGACTTTAGACGATTTGCACGGTCACAACGCTGTGAGGATCGTGAGCATCCATCCGCACACATGGTTTCGCTCCCTCTGTTGGCAGCTCCCGAGGGACACAAGTCCAACAATTGATTCACTTACTACAAACATGTGGCTTAAAATGATGCCTCATATACTCGTAGCTGTCGGTAAGGCAATACACACAGTTCTTAGGCGCTACGGACGCCTGAAAGATGGCTGACAGTTGCGATCTCTTCCCACAGCATTCGCTAACACTTGACTTCCCCTCCCCTTTTTTACTAGATCGTCCCGATCGTCAATATTCTCGGGCTTGTGTGCCAATTCATATCATTTTTGGTGTAGTTTCTTCCCTCGTTAGTCTCTTACCATTCGATCCATGAGAGGTGGCGCTTCGATGAGTATATCGTCTCGTCCAAAATAACTAACCTTGAGGGGCCTGTAGCTATATTCTAACTTTATATAACTTCACTCATACAAAGGTTTTCAAACGACCTTAATATACACATTCTCTTACGCCGGCCCCGCTAGACAGACCATGCCGGCGGGGCGACTCAATATTTCAATAACAATGGCTTAACACCTTTTTTCAACCTTATAGTTTCGTTAACTGAGAACCATGGCCTAGGTGCATGGACTTGCAGCGGGAGCTCATAAAGTTAAAAGAATACTGGGTGTGAACCGGCGTCCGGGCCGCCATTCTGCAGCCGCGTGTTGTAGACTGGTGCCAACAGTGACAGTTTCCATTTGGTCGACGTTATACACTTTGCTGTGTCCTGCGCGCACATCGGAATGACAAGGGGCCTGTGCAAATGGTCTCTCAAACATTGAACGTCGGAGGCTGTGTGCACAGGGCTCAGCTGCGGCATGGCGTACAAGGAGATGGCAAAGGCTGTCTAAGTAGAGACTTATCCAAGCGTTCTTGCAGTACGTTGCGAACGCAGCACGGCCGATGAAGTGGCCGGCATCTGAGCGCCTCAAGCACACGCCAGCGCTATTGAAAGTTGCCGCACGGCCTTGGTAAACCAGCAAGACGTTGATAGTTGGGCCGGCCTCTTGCCGTGCAGTGTCGGTTGGTTGGAGGGAGTGGGAGTGCGGTGGTGCTGGCCACTCGGAAGGCGGGCTCGGACCTACCTACTGTCTCCTTCCCAACCTATCACCTTTGCCTGTCTCAGTCCATACCCACCCCCTTAATTTATCAAAAACCAATTTAGCCCCAACTTATTTTTTTTGTTGTTTTTATTTTTATCTTTACTTCCCCACTAGAA
>CM068958.1:142020928-142023428 GCA_035128595.1 Eptatretus atami
GTATCCGCAAGGTGGTGACATCTTCAGCAGCTAGTCATAGATGCGGTGAAGCGTTTTGATGTGTATCTCGCAAGGGTGGGTGACATCTTCAGAAGCTCGTAAATAGATGCGGTGAAGCCTTTTAAATTGTGTATCTCGCAAGGTGGGTGACATCTTCAGCAGCTGTAATAGATGCGGGAAGCGTTTTAATTGTGTATCTCGCAAGGGTGGGTGACATCTTCAGCAGCTGTAATAGATGCGGTGAAGCGTTTTAATTGTGTATCTCGCAAGGTGGATGACATCTCAGCAGCTGTATAGATCGGTAGGCGTTTTAATTGTGTATCTCGCAAGGTGGGTGACATCTTCAGCAGCTCGTATTAGATGCGGTGAAGCGTTTTAATTGTGTATGTCGCAAGGTGGGTGACATCTTCAGCAGACTAGAATAGATGCGGTGAAGCGTTTAATTGTGTATCTCGCAAGTGGGTGACATCTCAGCAGCTCGTAATAGATGCGGTGAACGTTTTAAATGTGTATCTCGCAAGGTGGGTGACATCTTCAGCAGCTAGTAATAGATGCGGTGAAGCGTTTTAATTGTGTATCTCGCAAGGTGGGTGACATCTTCAAGCAGCTAGTCATAGATGCGGTGAAGCGTTTTAAATGTGTATCTCGCAAGGTGGGTGACATCTTCAGCAGCTAGTAATAGATGCGGTGAAGCATTTTAATTGTGTATCTCGCAAGGTGGTGACATCTTCAGCAGCGTAATAGATGCGGTGAAGCGTTTTAATTTGTGTAATCGTCGCGGATGGTAACGTTTACACGCGGCAGCTGTAGATGGCGTGAAACGTCTTTATAGCATGGATGGTGGAACCATGCTGCACAGCTCGCTCAAAGGCATGGCAATGTTTCCATGGACACCGCCATGTTGTCAAGCGGTTCCGAGCATTCCGTTCCGTTGGAGTGCTTGTTCGATCACTTTGATCAAGCGAGCTGCTTGGCAAGCGGCAAGCACCACGAATGTTGCTAAAGGCCCTGTCACACCTTGACGTTTTAGCCAGCGTATGGCAAGGTCTCAAAATGTATGTAAAACGCTGGCGTACACTGAACTATTGATGTTTTTTTTTAAGTTTTGGGCATATAATAACGTGTTGGACGTATGCATAATGTATTAGTAATGTACACAGAACGTTTCAATCACATATCGATAACTTATACCAACGAATGCTGAGCGTGTTGTCGGCGTTCACAACCTATGCCCAACGATAGTCTAACTTATGCATAGCTCGCGGCAGCGTATTGCCGCGATCAACGTGGCGTAGGCTATTAATAGGCTGCGGCTCGACGATTCAAATCATAACCGCACTAGACATCCAAGTGTGAAGCCGTTGTCACACCTTGACGTTTTAGCCAGCGATGCGACCTATGAAATATTTGCCGAACCAAGCTGGCACACGTTGAATACGTTATGGGTACGTTTTGTATACGTTAAGAGCATGCTGGCATAACGTCGTAGTACGTTGGTATACGTCGTAGTACGCTGAGTCGTCGTCATACGCCGAGTACGTCGAGAAATTTTCAACATGCTGAAAATTTCTCGACGTACTCGGCGTATGACACGTTCCGCATACGCTGGCCATAAGTTGTAGGCATGTTACGCGATCGTTGACACACGTTACTTGTACGTTACTCATAAGTTGAAACACGTCAAGGTAATGGTTAGCGTCAGTGTTCCAGACTCCCTGTTTTTTTTTGTTTTTTTTTCTTCGGTATGACGGTGATGTTGACACTTCGAGTCTAGTGCGGGTTATGATTTAAATCGTTGAGCGGCAGCCTATTAATAGCCTATGCCACGTGATCGTCGGCGATACGCTGCGCGAGCTATGCATAAGTTAGACTATCGTTGGGCATAGGTTGTGAACGCTGACAACACGCTCAGCATTCGTTGGTATAAGTTATCTATAATGTGATTGAAACGTTCTGTGTACGTTACTAATATCGTTATGCATACGTCCAACACGTTATTATACGCCAAAACTTTTTTAAAACATCAAATAGTTCAGCGTACGCCAGCGTTTACATACATTTTGAGACCTTGCCATACGCTGGCTAAACGTTAAGG
Organism: Eptatretus atami; assembly: GCA_035128595.1. NCBI lineage: Eukaryota > Metazoa > Chordata > Myxini > Myxiniformes > Myxinidae > Eptatretus > Eptatretus atami. Next base: position 142,023,024 of record CM068958.1, read on the forward strand.
TGTGACAGGGCCCGAACGGAACACACCCCTGGTTGTTTATTTTTTTTAACATCCCCTCTGTTTACACCTTCTGTATGTACTGATTCAAGTCTGACTCGAGTCCCGTTATTTTGTACATGTCAAATGCTTATACTTATCCTTTATAGCTTTCCTTAATACCTATACCCTGGTGCACTTTCGGCCTCCAGACATTTACACCTGGTCGGTTCGTCCCCGATCATTCCGAGCGATGGCGGACAGATTGATGTCTCGCCTTGTATGTGAAAAACCAGGGTGGGAGTTTACAGCTGGGTCAATATTGGAATCCAAGTCGGACAACGTCAAGTAAACCGTGTGCACCTCGAAGGTCAATCCTTTCATCATCGATATCGTAATTCGTTTGTATTCTTACGTTGATTAGTCGGC
>CM068958.1:142028428-142036968 GCA_035128595.1 Eptatretus atami
TCTTCGGTATCCTTTACTCCGCTCGGCTGTCTTTACTCCGCCCTTCGGGGTCTTTACTCCGCCCTCGTGTCTTTACTCCGCCCCTTCGGTGTCTTTACTCGCCCCTCGCTGTTTACTCGCCCCTTCGGTGTCTTTACTCCGCCCTTCGCTGTTTTAACTCCGCCCCTTCGGTGTCTTTAACTCCGCCCCTCGCTGTTTTACTTCGCCTTCACTGTTTTAACTGCCCCTTCGCTGTTTTAACTTCGCCCTCTTGGCTGTTTTTCTCCACACCTTGGCTGTTTTTCTCCACACCTTCGCTGTTTACTCCGCCCCTTCGGTGTCTTTACTCCGCGCCTTCGGTGTCTTTTACTCCGCCCTCGGCTGTTTTACTCGCCCTTCGGTGTCTTTACTCCGCCCTTCGGTGTCTTTACTCCCGCCCCTTCGGTGTCTTTACTTACTCCGCCCCTCGCTGTTTTATCTCCGCCCCTTTCGGTTCTTTACTCGCCCCTTCGGTGTCTTTACTCCGCCCCCTCCGCTGTTTTAACTCCGCCCCTCGGTGTCTTTACTCCGCCCTCGCTGTTTTAACTCCGCCCTTCGGTGTCTTTAACTCCGCTCCCTTCGGTGTCTTTACTCCCCCCTGCTGTTTTTACTCCGCTTACCCTTCGTTTTTTTTACTCGCCCTGGCTTGTTTAACTCCGCTCCTTGGCTGTTCTCCACACCTTCGAATCGACGCATACGAGATCGTGTTTTACTGTCTGGCTGTTTTTTACTCCGCTCCTGTTTTTTCTTTATATAGCTGTTTACTCCGCCCCTTCAGTTGTTTTTACTCCGCCCCTGGCTGTTTTAACTTCGCCCCTTGGCTGTTTTTCTCCACACCTTGGCTGTTTTATGCTTTACGCCATCGCTGTTTTTCTCGCAACACCTTCGCTGTTTTACTCCACATAAGTGTTTACTACCGCCCCTTCGTTGTTTATTAGCTGTACCAGCCCTGGCTGTTTTAAATCGCTCCTTTTTCCACACCTGCTGTTTTTAACTCCGCCCCTTCGATATTTATTCTAGGCTGTTTTAACTCCGCTCCTTGGCTGTTTTCTCACACCATTCGCTTTTTTACTCCACCCCTTCGTCTGTTTTTACTCCCGCCCCTGGCGTGTTTTATACTCCGCTGCCTTGGGCTGTTTTTCTCCACACATTCGCTGTTTTTAACTCCAACCCCTTCGTTGTTTTTTACTTCCGCCCCTTCGCTGTTTTAACTCCGCTCCTTGGCTGTTTTCTCCACACTTGCCTGTTTTTTCTCCGCCCCTCGTTGTTTTACTCCGCCCCTTCGTTGTTTTTACTCCGCCCCTAGCGTGTTAACTCCGCTCCTTGGTGTTTTTCTCCACCCGTTCGCTGTTTTTTACTCCTCGCCCTTCGTTGTTTTATCTCCGCCGCCTTCGCTGTTGTTTTATACTCCGAGCCCCTTCGTTGTTTTTACTCCGCCCCTTCGCTGTTTTAACTCCGCTCCTTGGCTGTTTTTCTCCACACTTGGCTGTTTTTACTCCGCCCCTTTCGCTGTTTTTACTCCGCCCCGTTCGTTGTTTTTCTACCGCCCCCTTCGCTGTTTTTATCGCCCGCTTCGCTGTTTTTACTGCACCCCTTCGTTGTTTTTACTCCGCCCCTTCGCTGTTTTACTCCGCCCCTTCGTTGTATTTTACTCCGCCCCTTCGCATGTTTTTACTCCGCCCCTTCGCTGTTTTTACTCCACCCCTTCGCTGTTTTTACTCCACCCTTCGCTGTCTTTTACTCCGCCCCTTCGGTGTCTTTACTCGCGCCTTCGGTGTCTTTCTCCGCGCCCTCGCTGTTTTAACTCCGCCCTTCGGTGGTCTTAGTACTCCGCCCTTTCGTGTCGTTAATCTCGCCCTGCGCTTCGGGTCTTTACTCGCACCTTTGGTGCTTTACTTCCGCCCTTAGGTGTCTTTACTTCCGCCCTCGCTGTTTTACTCCGCCCCTTTGGTGTCTTTACCCGCCCCTTCCGCTGTTTTACTACCGCCCTTCGGTGTCTTTTACTGCCGCCCCTTCCCTATCGCTGTTTTGACTCCGCCCCTTCAACTGTTTTAACTCCGCCCCTTCACTGTTTGACACCGCCCTTCGGTGTCTTTACTCCCCCTTCCATGTTTTTACTCGCCCCTTGCACTGTTTTTATACTCCGCCCCTTCGCTGTTTCTAGCTCCGCCCTTCGCTGTTTTTATTCCGGCCCCTTCGCTGTTTTACTCCGCCCTTCGCTGTTTTTACCCGCCCCTTCGCTTGTTTTTACTCCGCCCCTTCGCTGTTTTTACTCGCACGCCCTTTTCGCTGTTTTTACTCCGCCCGTGGCTGTTTTTACTACTCCGCCGCCCTTCGTTGTTTTTACTCCGCCCTGGCTGTTTTAACTCCGGCTCCTTGGCTGTTTTTCTCCACACCTTCGCTGTTTTTATACTCCGCCCCTTCGTTGTTTTTACTCCGCCCCTTCGCTGTTTTTACTCCGCCCCTTCGTTGTTTTTAGTCCGCCCCTGGCTGTTTTAACTCCCGCTCCTTGGCTGTTTTTTCTCCACAGCCTTGGTGTTTTTAACTCCGCCCTTCGTTGTTTTTACTTCCCGGCCCCTGGCTGTTTTAACTTCGCCCTTGGCTGTTTTCTCCACACCTTGGCTGTTTTTAACTTCCGCCCTTCGTTGTTTTCTTCTCACACCATTCGCTGTTTTTACTACCGCCCCTTCGCTGTTTTAACTTTCGCCCCTTGGCCTGTTTTTCTTCCACACCTCGCGTTTTTACTCCAGCACCTTCGCTATTTTTACTCCGCCCCTTTCGTTGTTTTTTACTCCGCCCCTGCTGTTAACTTCCGCTCCTTGGCTGTTTTTTCTCCACACCTTGGCTTGTTTTTAACTCCGCAGCTCCTTGAAGAGCTGTTTTAACTTCCGCTCCTTGGCTGTTTTTTCTCCACAACTTCGCTGTTTTTTACTCCGCTTTCGTTGTTTTACTCCGCCCCTGGCGTTTTTAACTCCGCTCCTTTGGCTGTTTTCTCCACATCCTTCGCTGTTTTACTCCGCCCCTTCGTTGTTTTACTCGCCCTTCGTTGTTTTCTCCGCCCTGGCTGTTTTAACTCCGCTCCTTGGCTGTTTTTCTCCACACCTTCGCTGTTTTTACTCCGCCCTTCGTTGTTTTTACTCCGCCCCTTCGCTGTTTTACTACCGCCCTTCGTTGTTTTTACTCGCCCTTTTTTTGTTTTTATTTCCTTCGCTGTTTTTAAACGTCCGCTCGCTTGGCTGTTTTTCTCCACACCTTGGCTGTTTTTTCACTCCGCCCCTTCGCTGTTTTTACTCCGCTCCTTCGCTGTTTTTACTCCGCCACCTTCGTGTTTTTTATCCCCCGCCCTTCGTGTTTTCTCCGCCCCTCGATGTTTTACTTCCGCCCCTTCGCTGTTTTTACTCCGCCCCTTCGCTTGTTTTTACTCCACCACCCTTGTGTTTACTCCGCCCTTCGCTGTTTTACTCCCCCCTTCGTTGTATTTTACTCCGCCCCTTCGCTGTTTTTACTCCGCCCTTCGGCTGTTTTTACTTCCGAACCCCCTTCGCTGTTTTACTCCGCCCCCTTCGCTGTTTTTACTCCATACTCCACCCTTCGCTGTTTTTACTCCGCCCCTTCGCTGTTTTTACTTCTGCCGCGCCCTTCGCTGTTTTTACTCCCCCTTCGTTTCCACCCCTGGCGTTGTTTTATCCTCCCGCTCTTCGCTGTTTTTACTCCCCGCCTTCGCTGTTTTATCCGCCCTCCGCGTTTCTCCCTTCGCTGTTTTTAACTCCGCCCCCTTCGCTGGTTTTTCTCGCCGTTATCCCCTTCGCTGTTTTTTTACTCCAGCAAATCCTTCGCTGTTTTTACTTGCCCCTTCGCTTTACGCTTTTTACTCCACCCCTTCGGCTGTTTTTACTTCCAGCCCTTCGCTGTTTTACTCCCCCCTTCGCTGTTTTTACTCCACCCGCTTTTAACTCCACCCGCTGTTTTTACTCCCCCCTTCGTGTTTTTACCCTTCGTTACTCCACACCCTTTGCTGTTTTACTCCGGCCTCGCTTTCCGCTGTGTTTTTTACTCCACCCCTTCTTGTTTATCGTGGTGTTTTACTTCCGCCCTTCGCTGTTATTAACCCCTTTACCCGCCCCTTCGCTGTTTTTAGCCTCCACCTCTCTCGGTTGTTTACTCCCCTTGTTTTACTCCAATTCTCCCTCCTCGCTGTTTTACTTCCGCCCTTCGCTGTTTTACTACCAGCCCCAATCGTTCGCTGTTTTACTTCCACCCCTCCGGCTGTTTTTACCACCTCCGTTCCACCTGGTGTTTCATCCGCTCCTGGTGTTTTCTCCAACACCTTGGCTGTTTACTCCGCCCTTCGCTGTTTTAACTCCGCTCCTTGGGCTGTTTTTTTCTCCACACCTCGCTGTTTTTAACGTCCGCCCCTTCAGCTGTTTTTACTCCGCCCGTTGGCTGTTTTTCTCCCACCTTCGCTGTTTTTTACTCCGCCCTTCGCTTGGTTTTACTTCCGCCTTCGCTGGTTTTAACTCCGGCCCCTTGGCTGTTTTACTCCACACTTCGCTGTTTTTTACTCCGCCCTTCGCTGTTTTAATCTCCGCCCTTCGCTTGTTTTACTCGCCCCTTCGGTTTCCGCCCTTTGTGTTACTCCGCCCTATCGTGTTTTAAAACTCCGCCCTTCGCTGTTTTAACTCCCGTCCTGTTTAACTCGCCGCCTTCGCTGTTTTAACTCCGGCCCCTTCGTTGGTTTTAACCGCCCCTTCGGTGTTTTTACTACCGCCCCTTCGCTGTTTTTAACTCACCCTTTCGCTGTTCTTTCTCACCATCCCCGGGAATTCCTCCCCAAGCTGCTTGAGCCGCGTGAACACTCGCCACCATCACCAAGCGTTTTCACATGGCATTTTGTGGTTCTAACTTCCAACACAGGGGCTGACACACCGGCTAGACCACTAAAGGTACGCACACTCACATCCAAGCTGTCAGCTTGGTTTGAATCTCGACCCACTATAAACTGTCATGATGTGTGCACCATCGCCTCGGATGCACATCAAACGTAGGGTCCCGAAGAGTGGGCAAGCTATGCGGTACATATGGCCAAAATTCTGTCCTAACCAGAAGAGGCACCACACTCAAAGCACAGCCGCACCCTCAAACCCAAATGATGGCTACTTGCTACTGCGACCTTGTGCTGCTCATTAACAAATAACTTAAAAGATCATTGGGGTGTACTTTCTGGCATCCCTGCAGGGACAGTTTCACCTGGTGTGCAGAGATGGCCATAAACACAAGTTCATATTAAGGAAGAGACATGCGACAGTCTGTTTACTTGTGTAATTTCATGATCCTCTTTCATGTTCATTTTGCCGCCCCAAGTTTTGCCTCTCTAAAGCGACGGAGTTTGAGTAAAGTAGTTGCACAGACGTTGTCCAACGACACTATCCCTCTCCCAATCCACCCAATGAGAAACCAGCTCGTGGAGCTCAAACTTAATTTGTGAAAACATTAACTCTCGTCCCTTTAAATTGTCCAAATGGTTCCATCCGCATCCCAATATCACAACGCACAACTTCCCGCACAAATGAAGTCAGAACAGGTCTGATAGATCCAGATTCGTCCTGGGCCTTATTTAAATAACAGTGTTACATTTGCCACTCTCGTCGTCTGCTCCAATGAGCTATTAAAGATTGGTTAACTCACGTTCTCTATTTTTGATACCTCCACACCACAGGAGGGGGAGGGTTAACATTTTCACTCCTTTTCCGTTATGAACAGGATATTTCAAAAAGTTGTGGATGGATTCGGGAAAGTTTGACAGGTTTGGTTGTGTGGACGATAATGAATGGATTCGATTTTGGTGAAGATCTGAAATCCGGATGAAGACTTTTTATAAATGAATCTTCGCCAGTTGAGAATGGGCCAAATGATATCCAAAACGTGTGCAGGATTTTGACAAAACTTGGTGATGAGTTAGTTAGATAAGCAAGAACAAGTCAATTTAGATTTTGGTCCAGGTCAACAGATCTGGCCGATCAGTGAAATACCAAAAAAAAAATATGTTAACTGCAGTAAGGTATGTGCCTCACACTGCCGTTCGAGTTTACTAATGCCATGTTGCCATTCATGTTAATGTCACGACATATTACCAATGGTCTGATAAATGCATGTGAAAAGGTGAGTTTTCCAAGCTCTTGAAAAGTGAAGTGGACCACTTGAAGGACAAGAGGCTGGAGGAGAACGACAGCCATGGTTAGTGCAAGGAAGTTTGAATGACTTCCCCTTACGTCTAAATGGTGTCCGTCTGTCCAGCATCTGCCCCGACCACTACCCTGGACGGTTGAAAAAACGCCAGCGAAGGCTGGTGCCTGCTAAGTGCAGTTTGCAATTCTTAATGGTTCACGGATGTACCATTTTCCAAGTGCATCCGTGTACTGCCCACCACCGATACATGAATTTGTAGAGAAAGACAATGACGTATAATTTTGACACAACACTTCTAATTGCATTGGTCTAGTTGGATGCTTGCAGTTGGGGTTCTACATGTATGGACTTTGCACTATCTAGCTGATTGCGATGATCTTTTTTTGTGCGTAATATTTTAAACCTGCTGATGTGGCATGTGTGAACAAATGGTATAGTGTACAAAAAAAAACAAGAAGCTATAGATGTTAATGCATTTTTGGGAATAAAGAAGACGACGCGTTAACCGATATGTGCATATGGCTTTGGAAAATGCAATTGAGCTGACATCCCTGTCTTTTTCCTACCCTGTCTTTATTAGCCACGTGTCATCATATTTCGACTGGCGAGTAGTACTTGCCTATAACTAAATGTTTTGCTTGCAAATCAGGTGTGCATTCCCACATATTACATAAAGGAAATTCTCTGTTGTGTGTACGTCTGATTAAGAATTGAAAACGGCCTTCGGCAATCCCACCAAAGTTTGCATACTACTGGGTGTACTAGGGTCAGCTCATGAGGCATTAAAATAATTTCTCCCTGGGTTCACAAAGCAGGGAGGGGAAGCAATTCTCTCCAAATGTGGTGATCATGTTGGCGCCAACCCGATGGTGAGACGGTTATGACAAGTCAGTGGGGAACGACTTGCACAACTCTGCAATGTGTACCGTGGTATGTAAAATGCTTTATACCTGACCCCAGTAAAGAGGTATTAACATCTAATAAGGGAGGCAGCGTGTTTCTAGTGACAAAAAAAAATTAAAAAGTACAAATACATGCAGATGTGCAACTTATGTTACGCTTTTTGGTGCAGTATCACTCTGGAGGAATGAAGAAATGGGAGATCTCCGACCTCGACAGGTGCTCGTGACGACGAGCCAAGAAAATTAACAGTCAATCCAAACAGGCAGCTCACTAATCTAGATCCTCTCTCAAAAATATACTGGCAACAATCGAGAGACTCTCATTGATGCAGAGCTAATAATGCTGCTAGCAGTGCACAATGAACGATTATGAATGACATGCTTTGTCTATCCGTATTGTGGATTAGCAACTTGACTTCTTGAAATTCAACACTAATCCATTGCTTCAATACTCAACAAAACAAGAACAAGGACAATTGATTATCTCACCTGCACAGCAAAGCATGTGTGCGCATCAGCTGCCGACAACAAGGCAGTACCAAGAGAACACAATTCAGGTTAAAAAAAAAGAAAATTCAAAGTAGTTTTTAAAAAAAAAAAACTGACCATTCATGACAATATTTTACCTCAATGTTTTTGCACCAATTGTATACGGACACTCCAAATAAGTGCAACATACTTGTATTGTAATTGTGACATTCAACTGGACTAATTAATAAATTGATTCTCAAGTCAAATACACGCTTTTTTTGTATCTTTTAATCACGTTAGAAAAATGACAGAAACACAAGGCTCTGGATTTTGCAATGAAACATCAACGGCAATGCCTGGCAATCAATCCTCATTACCAGAATCAACTCATCGTTTTCTGCCATGGACCATTCTTTTATGGCATCGACAGTACAATTTCGAACGAAATGAGGCAGTTTCTTTGGTGGGCAAATGTCTAGAAGATTATATCAGGAAACCTGATAATCCATTGGGCCTTTTTTTTATTAAAAAAAAAAGAAAAAAACCCAATGTGAACCCTTCCAAAACACTCATTTGTAGAAAAAACGCAGAGTTTTCTCCAAGTCACTTCTCGCAAGGTGGGTGACATCTTCAGCAGCTCGTAATAGATGCGGTGAAGCGTTTTAATTGTGTATCTCGCGGATGGTAACGTTTTACGCGGCAGCTGGTAGATGCGGTGAAACGTCTTTATAGCATGGATGGTGGAACATGCTGCACAGCTCGCTCAAAGGCATGGCAATGTTTCCATGGACACCGCCATGTTGTCAAGCGGTTCCGAGCATTCCGTTCCGTTGGAGTGCTTGTTCGATCACTTTTGATCAAGCGAGCTGCTTGGCAAGCGGCAAGCACCACGAATGTTGCTAAAGGCCCTGTCACACCTTGACGTTTTAGCCAGCGTATGGCAAGGTCTCAAAATGTATGTAA
>CM068958.1:142041059-142070140 GCA_035128595.1 Eptatretus atami
CGCCAGCGTTTTACATACATTTTGAGACCTTGCCATACGCTGGCTAAAACGTTAAGGTGTGACAGGGCCCGAACGGAACACACCCTGGTTGTTATTTTTTTTTAACTCCCCTCTGTTTACACCTTCTGTATGTACTGATTCAAGTCTGACTCGAGTCCCGTTATTTTGTACATGTCAAATGCCTTATACTTATCCTTTATAGCTTTCCTTAATACCTATACCTGGTCACTTTCGGCCTCCACATTTACACCTGGTCGGTTCGTCCCCGATCATTCCGAGCGATGGCGGACAGATTGATGTCTCGCCTTGTATGTGAAAAACCAGGGTGGGAGTTTACAGCTGGGTCAATATTGGAATCCAAGTCGGACAACGTCAAGGTAAACGTGTGCACCTCGAAGGTCAATCCTTTTCATCATCGCATCGTAATTCGTTTGTATTCTTACGTTGATTAGTCGGCGGGATCGTTGGGGTTGAGGCCGTGGGAACCGAAATGGCGCGAATTTCAAAATTCCGTGACGCGTCACTTCTGACGTCGAGAGCACGTGCGCGTTCGGTTAAACGGATGGAAATGAATTCGGACTCCTGGAAAAGGTGTGAATGGTAATTTGTTTTTAATCTGTCGGCTGTACACACGGAATAAGAGGAAGTGGTTCATTAACAATCGGACACCAAACTAACGAACAATCGGACACTAAACTAACAATCGGACACCAAACTAACTAACAATCGGATACTAAACTAACTAACAATCGGACACTAAACTAACTAACAATCGGATACTAAACTAACTAACAATCGGACACCAAACTAACTAACAATCGGATACTAAACTAACTAACAATCGGATACTAAACTAACTAACAATCGGACACTAAACTAACTAACAATCGGATACTAAACTAACTAACAATCCGACACCAAACTAACTAACAATCGGACACCAAACTAACTAACAATCGGACAACTAACTAACTAACAATCCGACACCAAACTAACTAACAATCGGACACCAAACTAACAAACGACGAACCTAAAGTGTCATGGCGGTGTTTCCCAGGCTCGGTGAGTCATCAATGTTTGTGCCGTCCATCGGACATCCGTTAAACTTTGCACCCCGTCCGTCTACCGGCGGCGTTACAGTTGGTGGACGTTAGAGATCCCACGGTGTCCTTCATGAAGAGCAGACGAGCTATCTCCGGCACCCTGAACGCGTTAAAAAGCTAACCTATAGGGGGCACTGCATCACCGGCACGGCTGCACCCTCAGTAAATGATGCCCCCCACAGCCCGCTTCACCGAGCACGAATGACGGGATGAACACAACACGATGAATCGTCCTGGCAGCGAAACACAAGTAGGAGATTTATAACGGGTTGGGATTCGAACCCACACTAGATCGCTTCGAATGCTTGTGGTTGTTAGGTATTGTTGTTGGGTTGGTTGTATGTTTTTTGTGTGTTTTTTATGTGGTTATGGTGTGTTGTGGGTTTTGGTGTTGGTGTGATGGTGTGTTGGTATGGAGTTGTATGTGGTGGTATGTTTGTATGTTTGTGTTTATGGGTGTATGTTGTGTTGTTATGTGTGTTATGTGTTTGTGTGGGTTATTATGTGTTTGTATGTAGTTGGTTTGGGGTATGTGTGGTATTGTGTGGTATGTGTGTGATTGTGTGTGTGTTGTATGGGGTTGTATTGTGTAGTGTGTGTATGTTGTGTAGTTCAGTGTGATCAGCTGTATCAGTGTGTTATCAATAATCGGTAACGACAGCGTCGATGTGAATAACAATAGCTACATCAACAACATTTATGCTGTATGAATGTGAAAAGTGAGTAAATGACGCTCTTTTGGACTCTGTGTTCCATGTGCGGGAACTAGTAATCCAGCATGATTCACTATCTTTATCGATTATCATACTATACACAGCAACCTGTGTATGTGTTGGTGATATGTGTTACGATATGCTATGGTGCATGTTAGGACATGTGCGATTGCATCTGTAACAGTGTGCATTCATTTGTAATGATGTCGGTATACATTGATCGGATGATGGATGCGACACAATTAACACTATGTTGCTTAGTGTGCATGTGTGTAATGTGTATATCATGAAGTTATTGATCATGTAGGTGTGTATGCTGTAGCGACTGGTGGTGATAATATGTTTATATGAGATATTGGTAGTTTGTGTGTGTGTTGTGTGATTGCATGTATTGTGGTTGTTGTACTGTGATATTTGTTCTCAGGTAGTTGTGACATAGGTCCCAGCTAATTATATTGTGTGTATCATGTGTCTATTATAGTCTGCTAATAATGTGTTATGTCGTGTATATATGTCTAATCCGTAATAATAGTCTGTGTAATGTGATATTGTGAATTGTGTAGGTATCATGATGCTAGCATACGATGTGTTTTACACACCTTACCTGTATGTGTAATGTTGTTATATTGGTTATTGTTTAGATTTTATATGTTGTATATGTATGTTAATGTTGCTATATCGGGTATATGATGTGCGTAATCTGTATTGTTTAAGGTGATGTGGTGTATAGTGGTAATGATGTATATGTGTGTGTATTGTGTGTATATGTGTGTGTAATGAGATATCGAATGTTACCACACAAATGTACATAGTGTATTATAGACAATCGTATATTGTCGGGTAAATCATCGGTAGGTTTGGTCACTTATACACACATACCCTCAACCTCCCACACAAATACACACACATTTACCAACACATATCACCCATACACCAATACACACACATATACACACACCATTACACAACATAAAACACTAACAACACATACCCAAACTACCACACAACACACTACAACAAATTACGCACCACAATATACCAACAAATATACACCACACTATACACACACATATACCACACACTATATACTACACCATACACACACATTACTAATACATATGTTATACAACTGATATATTGATATTCTGTAGTGTGATATGTATGTTACGTAACAGTGTGAACACATACACACAATTATGTGTATTTAGCAACTATAGTTTATATGTGTGTGTGTATTGTTTGTGTCTGTGTATGTGTGTGTATATGTGTGTTATGGATATGTATATGTATGTATTATGTGTTATATGTATGGTTATATGTGTTGTATTGGAGTGTGTATGTGTATGTTATGTAGTATGTGTGATTTTATTAGTGTATGTGTGTGTGAGTATGATTGTGTATGTGTAGTTATATGTGTGTGGTATGTGTATGTTTTATGGTATGTGTATGTTATGTGTGTATGTGTTGTGTATGTAGTGTGTGTATGTGTGTGTGTGTGTGTGTGTGTGTGTGTGTGTGTGTGTTGCGTGGACCTCTAATTAACACATCCGAACAACTAATGAAGTTATAACCAGTTACGAGCCACAACACAAACCCACACCTTCCGAACAACCTTCCACGTGGTACCTGGGAAAATACCTTCTCCAACTCGTGATCCACAACATCCACTGGGAAGAGCTAGTGCAGGGGAACAGATACCCACCCCACCCTGTTGATTTAACTCCGCCCCTTCGCTGTTTTACTCCGCCCTTCGGTGTCTTACTCCGCCCTTCGTTCTTTACTCGCCCCCTGTTTACTCCGCCCCTTCGTGTCTTTTACTGCCCCTTCGTGTCTTTACTCCCCCCTTCTGTCTTTACTCCGCCCCCTCGGTGTCTTTACTCCGCCCCTCTGTTTTACTCCGCCCCTTCGGTGTCTTTACTCCGCCCTCTCGGTGTCTTTACTCCCCCCTGCGTGTCTTACTCCCCCCTCCTCTTACTCCGCCCCTTCGGTGTCTACTCCCCCTTCGTGTCTTTACTCCGCCCCTCGCTGTTTACTCCGCCCTTCGTGTCTTTACTCCGCCCCTTCGGTGTCTTTACTCCGCCCCTCCGTTTACTCCCCCGTGTTTACTCCCCCTTCGTGTCTTTACTCCGCCCTTCGGTGTCTTTACTCCGCCCCCGCTGTTACTCCGCCCCTCGTGTCTTTACTCCGCCTTCGGTTCTTACTCCCCCTCTTTTACTCGCCCCTCGCTGTTTTACTCCGCCCCTCTGTCTTACTCCCCCCTCGTGTCTTACTCCCCCTTCGTGTCTTACTCCCCCTTCGGTCTTTACTCCCCTCGCTTTTTACTCCGCCCCTTCGTGTCTTTACTCCCCCCTTCGTGTCTTTACTCCGCCCTTCGGTGTCTTTACTCCCCCTCTGTTTACTCCGCCCCTTCCGTCTTTACTCCCCCTTCGTGTTCTTTACTCCGCCCCTCGCTGTTTTACTCCGCCCCTTCGGTGTCTTTACTCCGCCCTTCGTGTCTTTACTCCGCCCCTCGCTGTTTACTCCCTTCGGTGTCTTTACTCCGCCCTTCGTGTCTTTACTCCGCCCCTTGTCTTTACTCCGCCCTCTCTGTTTTACTCCGCCCCTTCGTGTCTTTACTCCGCCCCTTCGGTGTCTTTACTCCGCCCCTCGCTGTTTTACTCCGCCCCTTCGTGTCTTTACTCCCCCTTCGTGTCTTTACTCCGCCCCTCGCTGTTTTACTCCCCCTCGGTGTCTTACTCCCCTTCTGTCTTTACTCCGCCCCTCGCTTTACTCCCGCCCTTATGTCTTTACTCCGCCCTTCGGTGTCTTTACTCCGCCCCTCGCTGTTTTACTCCGCCCCTTCGCTGTCTTTACTCCGCCCTTTCGGTTCTTATCCCCCTTCGTGTCTTTACTCCCCTCGCTGTTTTACTCCGCCCTTCGGTGTCTTTACTCCGCCCCTTCGGTGTCTTTACTCCGCCCCTTCTTTACTCCCCCCTTCGTGTCTTACTCCGCCCCTTCTTCTTACCCGCCTTCGTGTCTTTTACTCCGCCCCTTCACTGTTTTACTCCGCCCCTTCCTGTTTTTACTCCCTCCCTTGCTGTTTTACTCCCCCCTCGGTGTCTTTACCCCTTCGTTCTTTACTCCGCCCCTTCCTGTTTTACTCCGCCCCTCACTGTTTTAACTCCCCCTCGCTGTTTTTACTCCCCCCTCCTGTTACTCCCCTTCGTGTCTTTACTCCGCCCTTCTGTCTTTACCCCCTCGCTTTACTCCGCCCCTTAGTTTCTTACTCGCCCCTTCGGTGTCTTTACTCCGCCCCTCGCTTTTACTCCGCCCCTTCCTGTCTTACTCCGCCCCCTTCGGTGTCCTACTCCGCCTTCGTGTCTTACTCCGCCCCTCGCGTTTTACTCCCCCCTGTTCTTACTCCGCCCCTTCGGTGTCTTTACTCGCCCTTCGTGTCTTTACTCCGCCCCTTCGTGTCTTACTCCGCCCCTTCGGTGTCTTTACTCCGCCCCTTCGGTGTCTTTACTCCGCCCTTCGGTCTTTACTCCGCCCCTCGCTGTTTTACTCCGCCCCTTCGTGTCTTTACCGCCCTTTCGGTGTCTTACTCCGCCCTTCGGTCTTTACTCCGCCCTTCGTGTCTTTACTCCGCCCTTCGTGTCTTTACTCCCCCCTCGCTGTTTTACTCCGCCCCTTCGTGTCTTTACTCCGCCCTTCGCTTTAACTCCGCCCCTTCGGTGTCTTTACTCCGCCCCTTCGCTGTTTTTACTCCGCCCCTTCACTGTTTTAACTCCGCCCTTCGCTGTTTTAACTTCGCCCCTTGGCTGTTTTCTCCACACCTTGGCTGTTTTTCTCCACACCTTCGCTGTTTTACTCCGCCCCTTCGGTGTCTTACTCCGCCCCTTCGTGTCTTTACTCCCCTCGCTTTACTCCGCCCTTCGGTGTCTTTACTCCGCCCTTCGGTGTCTTTACTCCGCCCCTTCGGTGTCTTTACTCCGCCCCTCGCTGTTTTACTCCGCCCCTTCGGTGTCTTTACTCGCCCCTTCGTGTCTTTACTCCGCCCCTCGTTTTACTCCGCCCCTCGGTGTCTTTACTCCGCCCCTCGCTGTTTTACTCCGCCCTTCGGTGTCTTTACTCCGCCCCTTCGGTGTCTTTACTCCGCCCCTGCTGTTTTTACTCCGCCCCTTCTTTTTTACTCCGCCCTGCTGTTTTAACTCCGCCCTTGCTGTTTTTCTCCACACCTTCGCTGTTTTTACTCCGCCCCTTCGCTGTTTTTACTCCGCCCCTTCGTTGTTTTTACTCCGCCCCTGCTTTTGACTCCGCTCCTTGGCTGTTTTTCTCCACACCTTGGCTGTTTTTACTCCGCCCCTTCGTTGTTTTACTCCGCCCCTGGCTGTTTTAACTTCGCCCCTTGGCTGTTTTTCTCCACACCTTGGCTGTTTTTCTCCACACCTTCGCTGTTTTTACTCCGCCCCTTCGCTTTTTCTCCCAACCTTCGCTGTTTTACTCCACACCTTCGCTGTTTTTACTCCGCCCCTTCGTTGTTTTTACTCCGCCCCTGGCTGTTTTAACTCCGCTCCTTGGCTGTTTTTCTCCACACCTTCGCTGTTTTACTCCGCCCCTTCGTTGTTTTTACTCCGCCCCTGGCTGTTTTAACCCCTCCTGGCTGTTTTTCTCCACACCTTCGCTTTTTTACTCCACCCCTTCGTTGTTTTTACTCCGCCCCTGGCTGTTTTAACTCCGCTCCTTGGCTGTTTTTCTCCACACCTTCGCTGTTTTTACTCCACCCTTCTTGTTTTTACTCCGCCCCTTCGCTGTTTTAACTCGCCTCCTTGGCTGTTTTTCCCACACCTTCGCTTTTTTACTCCGCCCCTTCGTTGTTTTTACTCCGCCCTTCGTTGTTTTTACTCCGCCCCTGGCTGTTTTAACTCCGCTCCTTGCTGTTTTTCTCCACACCTTCGCTGTTTTTACTCCGCCCCTTCGTTGTTTTTACTCCGCCCCTTCGCGTTTTTACTCCGCCCCTTCGTTGTTTTTACTCCGCCCCTTCGCTGTTTTAACTCCGCTCCTTGGCTGTTTTTCTCCACACCTTGGCGTTTTTACTCGCCCCTTCGCTGTTTTTACTCCGCCCCTTCTTGTTTTTACTCCGCCCCTTCGCTGTTTTTACTCCGCCCCTTCGCTGTTTTTACTCCACCCCTTCGTTGTTTTTACTCCGCCCCTTCGCTGTTTTTACTCCGCCCCTTCGTTGTATTTACTCCCCCTTCGCTGTTTTCTCCGCCCCTTCCTGTTTTTACTCCACCCCTTCGCTGTTTTTACTCCACCCCTTCGCTGTCTTTACTCCCCCTTCGGTGTCTTTACTCCGCCCTTCGGTTTTACTCCCCCTCGCTGTTTACTCCGCCCCTCGTGTCTTACTCCCCCTTCGTGTCTTTACTCCGCCCTTCGTGTCTTTACTCCGCCCTTTGGTGCTTTACTCCGCCCCTTAGGTGTCTTTACTCCGCCCTCGCTGTTTTACTCCGCCCCTTTGGTGTCTTTACTCCGCCCTTCGCTGTTTTAACTCCGCCCCTTCGTGTCTTTACTCCGCCCCTTCGCTGTTTTTACTCGCCCCTTCACTGTTTTAACTCCGCCCCTTCACTGTTGACACCGCCCCTTCGGTGTCTTTACTCCTCCCCCTTCGCTGTTTTTACTCCGCCCCTTCACGTTTTAACTCCGCCCCTTCGCTGTTTCTACTCCGCCCTTCCTTTTTACTCCGCCCTTCGCTGTTTTACTCCGCCCCTTCGCTGTTTTTACTCCGCCCCTCGCTGTTTTTACTCCGCCCCTTCGCTGTTTTACTCCACCCCTTCGTTGTTTTACTCCGCCCCTGGCTGTTTTTACTCCGCCCCTTCGTTGTTTTTACTCCGCCCCTGGCTGTTTTAACTCGCTCCTTGGCTGTTTTTTCTCCACACCTTCGCGTTTTTACTCCCCCCTTCGTTGTTTTTACTCCGCCCCTTCGCTGTTTTACTCCGCCCTTCGTTGTTTTTAGTCCGCCCCTGGCTGTTTTAACTCCGCTCCTTGCTGTTTTTCTCCACACCTTGGCTGTTTTTACTCCGCCCCTTCGTTGTTTTTACTCCGCCCTGGCTGTTTTAACTTCGCCCCTTGGCTGTTTTCTCCACACCTTGGCTGTTTTTACTCCGCCCCTTCGTTGTTTTTTCTCCACACCTTCGCTGTTTTACTCCGCCCTTCGCTGTTTTAACTTCGCCCCTTGGCTGTTTTTCTCCACACCTTCGCTGTTTTTACTCCACACCTTCGCTATTTTTACTCCGCCCCTTCGTTGTTTTTACTCCGCCCCCTGGCTGTTTTAACTCCGCTCCTTGGCTGTTTTTCTCCACACCTTGGCTGTTTTTACTCCGCCCCTTCTGTTTTAACTCCGCTCCTTGGCTGTTTTTCTCCACACCTTCGCTGTTTTTACTCCACCCCTTCGTTGTTTTTACTCCGCCCCTGGCTGTTTAACTCCGCTCCTTGGCTGTTTTTCTCCACACCTTCGCTTGTTTTACTCCGCCCCTTCGTTGTTTTTACTCCGCCCCTTCGTTGTTTTACTCCGCCCCTGGCTGTTTTAACTCCGCTCCTTGGCTGTTTTCTCCACACCTTCGCTGTTTTTACTCCGCCCCTTCGTTGTTTTTACTCCGCCCCTTCGCTGTTTTTACTCCGCCCCTTCGTTGTTTTTACTCCGCCCCTTCGCTGTTTTAACTCCGCTCCTTGGCTGTTTTTCTCCACACCTTGGCTTTTTTACTCCGCCCCTTCGCTGTTTTTACTCCGCCCCTTCGCTGTTTTTACTCCCCCCTTCGCTGTTTTTACTCCGCCCCTTCGCTGTTTTACTCCGCCCCTTCGTTGTTTTTACTCCGCCCCCTCGCTTTTTACTCCGCCCCTTCGCTGTTTTTACTCCACCCCTTCGTTGTTTTTACTCCGCCCCTTCGCTGTTTTTACTCCGCCCCTTCGTTGTATTTACTCCGCCCCTTCGCTGTTTTTACTCCCCCCTTCGCTGTTTTACTCCACCCCTTCGCTGTTTTTACTCCGCCCCTTCGCTGTTTTTACTCCCACCTTCGCTGTTTTTACTCCGCCCCTTCGCTGTTTTTACTCCGCCCCTTCGCTGTTTTTACTCCCCCTGGCTGTTTTAACTCCGCTCCCTTCGCTGTTTTTACTCCGCCCCGCTTTTTACTCCGCCCCTTCGCTGTTTTACTCCGCCCCTTCGCTGTTTTACTCCGCCCCTTCGCTGTTTTTCCACCCCTTCGCTGTTTACTCCACACCTTCGCTGTTTTTACTTCGCCCCTTCGCTGTTTTTACTCCACCCCTTCGCTGTTTTACTCCACCCCTTCGCTGTTTTACTCCGCCCCTTCGCGTTTTTACTCCACCCCTTCGCTGTTTTTACTCCACACCTTCGCTGTTTTTACTCCACACCTTCGCTGTTTTTACTCCGCCCCTTCGCTGTTTTTACTCCACCCCTTCGCTTTTTTACTCCGCCCCTTGCTGTTTTTACTCCGCCCCTTCGCTTGTTTTACTCCGCCCCTTCGCTGTTTTTACTCCACCCCTTCGTTGTTTTACTCCGCCCCTGCTGTTTTTACTCCACCCCTTCGCTGTTTACCCGCCCCTTCGCTGTTTTTACTCCGCCCTTCGCGTTTTTACTCCACCCTTCGCTGTTTTACTCCTCCCTTCGCTTTTTTACTCCACCCCTTCGCTGTTTTTACTCCGCCCCTTCGCGTTTTTACTCCACCCCTGCTGTTTTAACTCCGCTCCTTCGCTGTTTTTCTCCACACCTTGGCTGTTTTTACTCCGCCCCCTCGCTGTTTTAACTCCTCCTTGGCTGTTTTTCTCCACACCTTCGCTGTTTTTTACTCGCCCCTTCGCTGTTTTTTACTCCGCCCCTTGGCTGTTTTTCTCCACCACCTTCGCTGTTTTTACTCCGCCCCTTCGCGTTTTTACTCCGCCCCTTCGCTGTTTTAACTCCGCCCCTTGCCTGTTTTCTCCGACACCTTCGCTTTTTTACTCCCCCTTCGCTGTTTTAACTCCGCCCCTTCGCTGTTTTTACTCCGCCCCTTCGCTGTTTTTACTCCGCCCCTTCGTGTTTTAATCCCCCCTTCCTTTTTAAACTCCGCCCCTTCGCTGTTTTAACTCCGCCCCTTCGCTGTTTTTACTCCGCCCCTTCGCTGTTTTTACTCCACCCCTTCGCTGTTCTTTCCTCACCATCCCCGGGATTCCTCCCCAAGCTGCTTGAGCCCGTGACACGCCCACCATCACCAGCGGTTTTCACATGGCATTTGTGGTTCTAACTTCAACACAGGGGCTGACAACACGGCCTAGACCACTAAAGGTACGCACACTCACCTCCAAGCTGTCCAGCTTGGGTTTGAATCTCGACCCAACTATAAACTGTCATGAATGTGTGCACCATCCCTCGGATGCACATCAAACTAGTGTCCCGAAGAGTGGGCAAGCTATCGCCGGTACAATGGCCAAATTCCTGTCCTAACCAGCAGAGGGCACCACATCAACAGCACAGCCGCACCCTCAACCAATGATGCTACTCCGCAGCCTTGTGCTGCATATTAACAAATAACTTAAACGATCATGGGGTGTACTTCTGGCATCCTGCAGGGACAGTTTCACCTGGTGTGCAGAGATGGCCATAAACACAAGTTCATATTAAAGGGAAGAGACATCGACAGTCTGTTTACTTGTGTAATTTCATGATCTCTTTCATTCATTTTGCCGCCCCAAAGTTTTGCCTCTCTAAGCGACCGCCGAGTTTGAGTAATAGTTGCACCGGCTTTGTCCACGACACTTCCCTCATCCACAATCCACCCAATGAGAAACAGCTCCGTGGAGCTCAAATTAATTTGTGAAAACATTAGCTCCGTCCCTTTAAATTGTCCAAATGGTTCCTCATCCGATCCCAATATCACAACGCCAACAACTTCCCCACAAATGAAGTCAAACAGGTCTGTAGATCCCAGATTCCTCTCTGGGGCCTTATTTAAATAACAGTGTTACATTTGCCACTCTCCGTCCTGTCTCCAATGAGCTATTAAAGATCTTGGTTAACATCACGTTCATCTATTTTGATACCTCCACCACCAGAGGGAGGGAGGTTACATTTTCACTCCTTTCCGTCTATGAACAGAATATTTCAAAAAGTTGTGGATGGATTCGGGCAAAAGTTGGTGGACAGGTTGGTTGTGTGACGATAATGAATGGATTCGATTTTGGTGAAGATCTGAATCCGGATGAGAATTTTTATAAATGATTCTTCACCGTTGAGAAATGGGGCCAAATATGATATCTCAAAACGTTGTGCATGGATTTTGACAAAACTTGGTGGATGAGTTAGTTAGATAACAAGAACAAGTCAATTAGATTTTGGTCCAGGTCAACAGATCTGGCCGATCAGTGAAATACAAAAAAAAAAAATGTTCAACCAAGTAGAGGTATGTGCTCTACCACGTGCCGTTCGAGTTTACTAATGCCATTGCCATTCATGTTAATGTACACGAATATCTACCAATGTCTGATAATGCATGTGAAAAGGTGAAGTTTTCCAAGCTCTTGAAAAGTGAAGTGACCACTTGAAGGACAAGAGGCTGGAAGGAAGACGACAGCCATGGTTAGTGCAAGGAAGTTTGAATGACTTGCCCCTTGACCTGCTAAATGGTGTCCGTCTGTCCAGCATTGCCGACCCACTACCTGGATCGGTTGAAACCGCCAGCGAAGGCTGGTGCCTGACTAAGTGCATTTGCATTCTTAAAATGGTTTCACAGGATGTACCATTTTCCAAGTGCATCCGTGTACTGCCCACCTCGATACATGAATTTGTAGAGAAAGACAATGACGTCATAATTTTGACACAAACATTCTAATTGCATTGTCTAGTTGGATGCTTGGCTGTTGGGGTTCTACATGTATGGACTTTGCACTATTCTACTGATTGCGATGATCTTCTTTTGTGCTGTAAGTATTTTAAACCTGCTATGTTGGCATGTGTGAACAAATGGTATAGTGTACAAAAAAAACAGAAGCTTATTAGATGTTAATGCATTTTTGGAATAAAGACAGACGACGCGTAACCGATATGTGCATATGCTTTGGAAAATGCAATTGAGCTGACATCCCATGTCTTTTTTCCTACCCCTGTTCTTTATTAGCACGTGTCATCATATTTCGACTGCGAGTAAGTACTTGCCTTATAACCTAAATGTTTTGCTTGCAAATTCAGGTGTGCATTCCCACTATATTACATAAAGGAATTCTCTGTTTGTGTGTACGTCTGATTATAGAATTGAAAACGGCTTGGCCAATCCCCACCAAAGTTTGCATACGTACTGGGTGTACTAGGGTCAGCTCATGAGCATTAAATATTTCTCCCCTGGTTCACAAGCAGGGAGGGGAAAGCAAATTCTCTCCAAATGTGTATCATGTGGCGCCACCCGATGGTGGGAGACGGTTATGACAAGTCAGTGGGGGAGACGACTTGCAACTCTGCACTGTGTACCTGGTATTGTAAAAATGCTTTACTGACCCCCAGCTAAAGAGGGTATTACACTTCTATAGGGAGCAGGTGTTTCTAGTGACAAAAAAAAATTAAAAGTACAATCATGCAGATGTGCAACTTATGTTACCTTTTTGGTGCAGATCATCTGAGGATGAAGAAATGGAGATCTCCGACCTCGAAAGTGTGCTCGTTGACGACGAGCAAAGAAATTAACAGTCAAGATCCAAAACAAGGCACTCACTAATCTAGATCCTCATCTCAAGAAATATACTGCACAATCGAGAGACTACTTCAATTGATGCAGAGCTAATATGCTGCTACAGTTGCACAATGACGATGATGATGACGATGCTTTGTCTATCCGTATTGATGGCATTAGAACTTGGACCTTCTTGAAATTCAACACTAATCCATTGCTTCATACTCAACAAAACAGAACAAGGACAATTGAATTAATCTCACCTGCACAACGCAAAGCATGTGTGCGCATCAGCTGCCGACAACAAGGCAGTACCAAGAAGAACACAATTCAGGTTTAAAAAAAAGGAAAATTCAAAGTAGTTTAAAAAAAAAACAACTGACCATTCATGACAATATTTTACCCTCATGTTTTGCACAATTGTACGGACACTCCAAATAAGTGCAACTACTTGTATTGTATTGTGACATTACAACTGGACTAATTAATAAATGATCTCAAGTCAAATACACAGCTTTTTTTGTTATCTTTTAATCAGTTTAGAAATGACAGAACACAAGGCTCTGGATTTTGCAATGAAAGCATCCGGCAATGCTGGCATCATCCTCATCCAGAATCAATCTTCATCGTTTCTGCCATGGACCATTCTTTTATGGCATCGACACGACAATTTCGAAGAAATGAGGCAGTTCTTTGGTGGCAAATGTCTAGAGATTATATCAGGAAACTGATATCCATTGGGCTTTAAAAAAGAAACCCAATGTGACCCTTCCACACTCATTTGTAGAAAAACGGCAGAGTTTTCTCCAAGTCACTTGTTTGGTTGGGTGTTTGTTGTCACTTCTTCGCTGCTCGATTCCAAAGAAACAAAATGTATAAATACACTGTTTATGTCAGTATGTCTCCTGCTGCAATGACATTTTTACTGAATAATTCAAATGTAGTATTTAATTATGAGTCTCAGCAATCTAATCACATCTGCCACCAATGACAGGCAAGAGCTGTTGAACGCTCTTCCTAAATGATATAAGAAAGTAATCTCTCCAGCTGAAGGCCCCAAAAAGCACAGACTTCAAGAAGCGCCAGGTGGAACTACCAGGAACAAAAGTGTAGCTGATGGCTTGTACGTGATGCGCACTCCATTCCGGCCGGTGTTGCCCAAGGCACTAAATGAATGCCCACGCTCAGGCACCCATTTTAGTGAACGATCCATGAAGGGTCTCTCGTCAAAGTCTTGTTTTGTGGGCCAATTATTGTCACACCACTTGTTTGAGCTCCTTTTTCCAGGTACCTGGTGGGAGAGCATGGCAACATAGCTCAGCCAGTTTATCAGCATTTATGATTTCTCCTCATCTTTCTTTGACCTGTTTCTTATGCTTAAAGTGAAACAAAAGGTGAGTTTCAAAAAGTGAGAATTACTCGATCTGCATCATCAAATTTTACTTTTCGTACAAGTGGAGAATAAGCACCATTAAGTAGCAAATGCAACTTTGACAAATTTTCCAAAAAATATCTGTGGAGGAAGCAGTCTTTCCCATGATCGGCTCAAACTCATGATGTCAAAGCATGCAAACATAAATAAGTCACACATGTTTAACAGGCAACCACTGCGACACAAAATGCCATGTAGCTTATTGACCATATTTATCGACTCAGCATATTTTAGTGCCATCTACACTCAAAAAGTATGTCAATCCCCATCGACAGAAGAAGAATATGTTGTTCTTGGTTTAAGTGTTGCGAAACCATATAATTATTACATTAAGAAAGCGTAAAGACAGGCCACAACCCGTCGTTACAAAATAACCTGGACAAGTCGCTAGTCAATCACAGGGTGTTGGAGAAACAACACTGACTTGGGATAGCAATGTGGAATTTGACCATGGTACTGGCATACAATGGCCCACTATTTTTTTTAGAAAGACAGTGGGATCATCAATATCCCTCAGCAAATTATAACGGATAAGACAGCCACCTTAACGTCCCCTCCGAAGGAAGGCCTACTCATTGATGCAAGCTCTGCCTGCGATGCATGGGATGCATGGGTGGGATGTGTCCCCCCTGCCCCACTCTTTTGACAAGGGGGGGGGGGGGGACACCAAAATCTAATCACCTTGTTATTGTCACCTCACCAACTCATCCACAACTTCTTTAGACATCATGATATATATATATATATATATATATATATATATATATAGTTTTTCACTCTATCTCTCAATTTTAGAAATCAGGCCAATGTTGACCCTTTGACCGTAAAAATAATTGGTCATTGAATTAATTGACCTGATATGCAAATCCTGTTCAAATTTCAAGTCAATCGGATGAAAATTGATGATTTTAGAAATTCTACCCAAGTTGTTGACCTTTGGCCGTTGATGACCTCAAAAATAATTGGTGGTTGAACTCAGTGAAATGAAATGCAAATCCCCTTCAAATTTCAAGTCAATCAGATGGAAATTGACAATTTTAGAAATTCGGCTCATGTTGACCTTTTGACCTATGTCACCCATTTTGTTGACATGGGAGAAATTAGCCTTAAACCCTACCTAATTACCATAGCACCACCCCCCCCCCATGTGGAACACGCAACAATCTTAAGCTGACAGTTTTCCCGACTTAAATTACATCGAAACGTCTCCTGCTCATCCACGGACCGTGCTAAATGATACAACCCTACCTTTACTTTGAAATTCTTCCATCTACCCGACAAACATAACAATACTTTTCTCTAATTGTCGATGCAACTCCTGACGGCGCACGTAAAAAAAAACCGTTTATTCTGCGCTATGTTCACTTGAATGATGAAAATAAGAACTCCGAGATTCAAGAAAGATTCCTCGAGTTAGTGGATTGCAATTTAAAAAAAACAGGTGAAGCGATTGCAGGACTGATCCGTGATACCCTCAAAAAACACAACATACCAATTGCAGACTGCCATAGCCAAGGGTTTGACAATGGAAAAAAAACAATAGCGGCTCCTACAAAGGTGCTCAAGTACATATTCAGAACGACAATCCGCTAGCCACATACTCTCCCTGTGCTCGTCACAGCTTAAATCTGTGTGGCGTTCATGCCGCTGAATGTTGTCCCAGAAGCAATTACGCTCTTTGGAGTCGTTCCAAAACTCGACAATGTGTTGAGCTCCAACCCGCATAGATGGGAAATTTTGAAGGAAAATGTTGGCTACTCTCTGCACAGCATGTCATACACGTTGGTCTGCCCAGGTAGACAGGGTTGAGCCTTTTGCAATTCACCTTCCTGGAATAAAGAAGGCCATTGAAATAGCACAGGATCTGAATCAGAGCAGAGACTCCATCCGACCTAAACAGCATTCAGACCTACGTGAATTCGTTTTGAGTGTATCCTCATGGCCTCTATTTGGTTCACAAAAAAAGTGAAAAAATATGTGACCACTATATTCGTTATTGTTGTGTGTCTGTCTATCTGTCTGTGTGTCTGTCTGTCTGTCTGTCCTGAGCATAGCTGCGTGGGTTTTGATCCGATCCTGATAAAATTTTGGTGGGAGGTTTATATCATGATCTAGTTGTGTTTTCTAAAAATGGGCGTGGTGCGCCCATTATGGGCAGAGCCACGCCCAAAAAACGTGTTTTTAGGGGTAGCCGATTTCAATTTGCATCTTCTCCTTGGGGGTTTGTCGAATCTGACAGGGGTTTCGGCATTTAGTTAGCCCAATGGCACCTGCATAGCCCCACGGAGCTCGATTTTTCATTTTCGTCCCAACGTCAAGGTCACAATCACAAGGTCACGAACTTCGAAAATTGCGAATTTTGACATAAAAAAATTTCTTCTCCGAGGGGTTTGTCGAATCTGGCAGGGGTTTCGGTATTTGGTTAGCCCAATGGCACCTGCATAGCCCCACGGAGCTCGATTTTTTCATTTTCGTCCCAAGGTCAAGGCCACAACGTCACGAACTTAGAAAATTGGGAATTGTGTTTTTAGGGGGTAGCCGATTTCAATTTGCATCTTCTCCTAGGGGGTTTGTCAAATCTGGCAGGGGTTTCGGTATTTGGTTAGCCCAATAGCACCTGCATAGCCCCACGGAGCTTGATTTTTCATTTTCATCCCAAGGTCAAGAAGGTCAAGGTCAACAGGTCACGAACTTAGAAAATTTCGAATTTTGACATAAAATCATACGACCGCCCAAACTTTGAGAGCTAGGATGACAATATTTTTTATGCATAATCTTGAGGTCATTCCCCACCTAAAGTCTTGAAACCATTTTGCTCTATCTCGAACACCTTGCCCGTGCGCCCCCTTCAAGTTTGTTTTTACTGGATTTCATCAAAGTATGGATAATCCGAGGTGTGCGAAATGCCATATAGCCTATATGACGTTATATTGTTCCTGGAATGTTCCAGAGGAAGTTTTGCCAAAAGGTCATAATCCTTGACCTTTGACCTTTAAAGTTCACAAAGGTCAAATTTTCAAAGTTGTGGGAATCGAACCGGGTTTTCGACCTTCTTCGACGAACTAACTCCAATAAGCTATAGCACGTATCCTGTTTCCTTATTTTAATGTCCACAACATTGTTTTGTGACCTTTAAATGTTATGCAAAGGTCAAATTTTGAAAGTTGTTGAACGAAACCGGGTTTTCGACATTTTGCAGCTAATAACCTGTCACTCGTACCACATCATGTTGATCATTTTTATAACTTGGTCAAACATTATCACATTGTCTCATCCTTGACTTCTGAAACAATCTACATCGTCAAATACCGCTCGTGAACCATCGTCGTCTTCAGACTTGTTTGTTTTAAAGTCCTCACGGCAATCAGCTTCAGGAACACAGTTCTGCAAGCCAGAGATGTGACATTGGATGTAGAGGTTGAGAATATAAAAAGGCAAATTGAGGACCTCAAACTGAGGACTTGTTATGGCAACCTCAATGATGGTGCCAGAGAAAAGATGAAAATGTAGGAAAAAGTTGGCAGACGAGACATTAAGCAAAGAGGTGATGGATTCCAATCCAGAAGATTGTTTCAAGCGTCAAATTTCCAATGCTCTTTATCTCTGCCACCGAAGGTGAAGGAGGTTATGTTTTCACTCCTTTCTGTCTGTTTGTCTGTGTACAGAATATCTCAAAAAGTTGTGGATGGATCCCGATGAAATTTTGTGTGACAAGAACAAACTAGATTATGGTGAAGATCCGGATCTGGATCAAACTACTCGAATTTTTAAAGTGATTCTTCACCATTGAGAGAGAGGGCTCAAAAACGATATCTTCTTCTTCTTCTTTTGGCTGATCCCTTTAGGGGTCGCCACAGCGGATCATCCGTATGATCCGCATAGTGATTTGGCACATGTTTTACGCCGGATGCCCTTCCTGACGCAACCCTGGTCGCCTCTTACGACACAGGGATATGGTACACCTATTTTAACCGGGGTATACACCGGCCCAGTACACTGGTACTCATTTCGCCGACCTCGGAAGGATGACAGGCTGAGTCAACCCCCTGGTGTATTAATTCAGTGGCCCAACGGGGCTTGAACTCAGGACCTTTTGGATCCCAAGCCGCTGCCCTAACCACTGCGCCAACACCAGGCTCAGGGCTCAAAAACGATATATAGCACGATATTTCAAAAATGTATTGGGCCAGATATGTTCTCGTGGATCAGGCATTGCAGGGCGGAGGTATGCGCTCTTCCGAGTGCCCTTCTAGTCTGGACGATGTCATTGGAAACATGGCCAGGCGTTATGAGCCAACATTTGGTGTCATGTGGAAATCCCCAAACTTTAACCAAGAAGAGGTATGCAAACAAGCTGGAGTACTTTGTGAGAAGTACAGTGTTGATGTTTCTAAGCATCTAGTATTCTAGTGGATGAAATAGAACACTTAAAGGCAATCCACACAGCCAATCTGGGACAGACACCTCCATCACCACTTCAACTGTTGAACAATCTCCACGAGTTAAAACTCGACACCTTATTCCCCGATATCTCCATCGTGCTTTGGATCTTCTGTACCTTACCGGTCACTATTGCACAGGCGGAATGCTCATTCGGTATACTGGCAAGAGCTAAAAATGTCCTGAGATTAACCATGTGTCAAGATCGACTGACGAGTTTGGAAGCTTGTCACTGGCGGTGGAAGTGCCTCCAGCAAGGAAATTGGATTTTGATGCTGTTATTGAACTGTTCGCTATCCAAAGCCATGGAGTGTTAAAAAGGTTAAGTGTGTTGCACTCTTGGTTTCACTCAGAGCCAAAGATTCAGCAACCAAAAGCTAAAGAAACAAAAAGAGCCAAAGCTCTGAACTACTGATGACACCCACCATGAACATCAGGTTGTGGAGGTTAAATTTGGCTTTAAAGAGGGCAAAATACAAATAAAATTTTACATCAACATTATTCATGCATGTTCTGTCTTTTCCAAAGTGAATGTTGAGCTTTTCAAACGCAGCATGTGAAGCGGCCGCCAGAAATGGGAGACACCCGATGCACGGACAGACACCAACTTCAACTTGCATAATAGATTTGTCAATACTTTATTTATTTATGTAAAAAAACTTGTACTGTGAGTTAAAAAGGCTGCTGCTGTGATTTTGTTTTATTTATGAGCTCGTTGCTACTCTAATTTAGGATCTTCATGAAAGAAAGTTCCTTAAAAAGTTATAAAAGAGAAAGGGTGGGGGTGGGGGCCCCGAGGTTGTTTGCCTTGGGGCCTTGTGCTGGCTCTCGACGACCCTGGGTATGAGCAATAATCGGAGCAGGCATCTCCTTTCTTAGCCTGTGGCACACTTCTCACATGCTCTGCCCCTCCGGATCCGGATGTATGTCGTTAATGTTTCAAAGAGCACAATGGAACAGATAAACACGAATGAGTGGGTGAGATTCCAAGGGAAACAAGAAAACACTAACACGATTAACTTATTACAATATCTCACACTTCTCCAACCGAAGATCAAAACATTGCATAGCTTTAGGAACAATCATAATCCTTCAAGTAAGCCGAGTGTTTAACCTGACGGTCTGAACAAGGTAACCTCACCCTCGAGTTCCCAAGATGGAGATGCTCCAGCCATGTAGTTGACTTCTCATCACCAGTGCTCCCACCCGACTTCACCACAGGCGCTTGCTCATCCACGAACGTACTTGAAAGTCTGGGAGAGCTCCTCTCCTCCAAGAGCTCTGGCCAAGGCCGCAACTGGTCCACATGCCTACATATAGGCCCATCCCTATCTAGACGTACCTGATAAAACACTGGTCCAGTCCACTTTGTCACTGTTTCCCGCAGCCATGGATCCCCTTGTCCATGGTTCTTTGCAAACACCATCTTGGGGAACAAAACCATGAGCTGTAGCTACTGTAGTATTCCTTTTGACACTGTTGTTGTTGACTTGCATGCACGTTCACTCTTGGACGAACCAGATCCAGGCGCAATGTCATCATGCTAGTGAACAACAATTCGGCTGGTGTATGGCACATCGTTGTGTGTGTGGGGTCGCATTATACTTCAGTTGAAAATGGGCCTACTTGTTCCTCAAACTGTCATTCTCCACAGTCATCTTATTAATTGCCTGTTTAAACGTCTGTACCATCCTTTCCGTCAGTGAAACAAGTGCTATTGTCCAACACCAGATGTTCCACTCAACCATGGGTTTTAAAAAGGTCCATCGGACATTCAATGGTAGCTGTTGCGGTAACAGACGCCATTATCCAGATTGCTACAAATTTTGAAAATGCATCAGAAGCAACCAAGAACATTTGGCCCAGGAACGGGCCTGCATAATCTACATGGAGCCATTGCCATTGTCTAGCTAGCAAATCCCACGGGTGCAATGCTGCTGCAGGAGGGTTCCTGGCATTAATTTGGCAGACGTTGCAACCCTGCACCCATCTTTCAATATCCTGAGTGATGCTGGGCCACCACACATCGCCTCTGGCTGAGGCCTTCATATGGAGCACCTCTGGGTGTGTCTCATGCAATTCCTACAATAATGCTGCATGACAAGGCTTTGGAATCACAGCTCGATGCTCTTTGGCCCCGTAAGATACAATCACAGTCCACGCTCAATTGTTCTTTCCAACTGAAAAAAAAAGTTTTCAGTTCCTCGCATGAACAATGGTCAGGTCATCGCCTGTGTAGGTACCTGTAGACCTGACGTAACAATCGGTCCCTCCTTGTCAAATTATTAATGTCCACTGAGGTAACTGGGGATGAATAAGTGTTCATCGTGTGCATGACCATCTCATTCTCAGGCATGCTGGGAGTTTTACCTGGACTCTCTGGCAAGGGTAACCTACTCAATCCATCACAATTACCATTAGCCTTCCGCGGTTTATACCTCAGCGAGTCTGAATATGCAGCGAGAACTATTTCTCAACAAATGACTCTTGGAGATTCCATCTGCGGAATGGGTCAGTCCTCTCCCAATAAACCCAACAAAGATCGGGCGCGGAGGGAGAGAGACGGGGGGGGAGAGAGACGGGGGGGAGAGAGAGATGGGGGAGAGAGAGGACGGGGGGAGAGAGAGAGACGGGGGGGGAGAGAGACGGGGGGGAGAGAGACGGGGGGAGAGAGACAGGGGGGAGAGACGGGGGGGGGAGAGAGACGGGGGACGGGGGAGAGAGACGGGGGGAGAAGAGACGGGGGGGAGAGAGACGGGGGAGAGAGACGGGGGGAGAGAGACGGGGGAGAGAGAACGGGGGGAGAGAGACGGGGGGAGAGAGACGGGGGGAGAGGACGGGGGGAGAGAGACGGGGGAGAGAGACGGGGGGAGAGAGACGGGGGGGAGAGAGACGGGGGAGAGAGAGGGGGGAGAGAGAGACGGGGGGGAGAGAGACGGGGGGGAGAGAGACGGGGGGGAGAGAGACGGGGGGGAGAGAGACGGGGGGGAGAAGGACGGGGGGGAGAGAGAGACGGGGGGGAGAGAGACGGGGGAGAGAGACGGGGGGGAGAGAGACGGGGGGGAAGAGACGGGGGGGGGAGAGAGACGGGGGGGGAGAGAGACGGGGGAGAGAGACGGGGGGAGAGAGACGGGGGGGGGGAGAGACGGGGGGGAGAGAGAGAGACGGGGAGAGAGAGACAGGGAGAGAGACGGGGAGATAGAGATAGAGATAGAGATAGAGAGAATGCCTGTGTACCTCCTTACACAATGAAGTGCTTCATGGTTTGATTGAATATTTTAAGAATCGGAGGTCAAATGAAAACGCATGTCAGTACAATGGACTGTGGAATTTTAGAGTGATTAACTGGCAAATTTCGATCGACAAAACAAAATGTATAAAAACATGGAATAGTTCGGTTTGTAAAGTGTGGGCCGTCAGGTTTGCCTCGAGTAGACGTTTGCACACTCGCAGTTGTCTAGCCTTGGTTAGAATCCTGACCTAGCTATAAACTGTCATCCTGGTGTTTCACAGGCAGGGTGATTCATCGATTTGTGTGCCATCCTTCGGATGGAAGTTAAACTGGGGTGTCCCATCTGCCAGCATTAGTCGGTGGATGTTAAAGATCCCACAGTGTCATTCACGAAGAGTAGATGAGCTATGGCCAGCACCCTGAATTACAAATTACAAATTCATGCTCCGACTGACTGCTCGGAAGGCAATATCAAACCACCCCATATCAAACTCTTTAAAGAGTGTGGCCTGTATTTTGCCCTCTGTAAGGACAACGTATAACATCCAACCTGTGCCAAGTAAATTGATTTGGCAGCATCAATTCTCTGCAAAGAGTACGGTACATCTCATTATAAAGTGTGCAGAAAATAAATAGCCTTATCATTAGGGATAAAGGAAACAAGGCCTTATCTCATGACACAATGTACACAAGGCTTCAAGGTCTCACAATGGAATCCAGGAGAATTTGACGAGTTTGGTATTGGGTCGGTGTGAGGGGGCCATCACTACACTTGGAGGAGGGGGGAGTAAAACTGTACAATCAAAAGTACTTAAAGCTTGCACTCAGCCACTCTACAGCAACCAATTTGGATGTTATAATTTCAAATTAGATTAATAAATGTGCCCCCTCTCTAAGATTGCCAGCCCCAGCACCCTTCTATCCTTTGTTCCACTCATGTGTGATGCCTTTGTCTCCTTGTTCCCCTTTGACCCTATCAGTTTGTTGTCGTTTTTTTGCCACATGCTTGCTTTTCCTCCCATCCAAAGATCTTAGCAAACAAAGATAACAAATGAAGGGGGTGGGGGGGGGATGAAGGTGGTGGGTGGGGGGGGGATGAAGGGGTGGGGTGGGGGGGATGAACGACTTTCTCCATTCCCATATAGCTCATTTTTGGCATTGTAAATTAATCGCTTACTTTGAATCTTCAACTGCTTATTAAGGATCAAGTAGAATTCGGAAAGAACGCGATTGTTACATATCATTCTGCCAGAATGTACGTTTGCATTTGTCATTGTTTTTCCCTCATCCCCTTCCTTCGCCTTTCCAACGTCTGGCATTGGTGATGTACGTAATTTAATCAATGGTTTCATGGATTCTGGACTTTTATAAGAGAGTGGGGGGGGGGGGGGATTGGAGGGTTTAAAGTAAGGGGCATTTATTTTTTACGTGGAAGGGTATGTTCTCCATCGCCACCCCTCGACCCCACCCACCCAAAGCTCCAATGGTCGTTCCGACTCTGATGAGAACACGACGCCATCTGATAGTTCTCTGGTGACCGTCAAAAAGGGCACCGTCTCGAAATGGCTTGAAGAGCAAGTGGACATAATGATGCTTCAATGTGAACTTGATGACATTACGACAACACGGGCGTCAAATGAACCTGTGGCTTTCATCCTGACTGTTCCAGCAGTCCTACGAGGAAGATTTTGTAGGTTCTGGCTGAGGTTTATAGGCAATATGGGTGAGTGGAGATACTACAAACTCAGGACAAATGTAGTGTGGCTATACGAGTATGGTACTTGTGGAGACAAGGCACAAAAGGCTGTCAAAATAGTGCTCCTGCCCTAACATTCAGTATAAACCATTCACCAGGTTTTTGCCATCGAGAAACAAGCAAGTTGAGAGAAATGATGAAAGGCTAGACAAACCCACTGGTAGTTTTTATGTGCATGATGGTAGGTGAGATCTTCGGCTGGACATCGACAGTTCGCAGTGTGGGCAGGCAAGACGCGTCATCTTTGTCCTGCTCCCGCTGCAGATGAAGGCCTGAAATTATTCAATCACATGTTGTTTGCTGTTCATGGAAATTACATTTGAAAGACAGCAAACAACATTGAAAGTGCAAGAATCAACAAAACAAGAATATCTTTTTCAAATAAAATCATACAAAATAAAAATTCCAAAATTAAACCCACATTTTGGAATAGTTTTGGAAAATCATTACGAGTAGTTCAAAAAGTCACATGTGTTCTGCTCAAGTAGGCAGGCTCACTTCACAAGTCAACAATTTCTGAGTTATTATCTATTCATCTTGCAGTCATGACTCAGCAACTTTGAAGATCAGTTGTTAAAACTGTGATGAAAGAAGTCTGTCAGAAGGCAAGTACAGTACAAGACGTTTGGCTGAAAAGTATGTGGAGTGCTCTGAACAGTAAGCACTTGTCCAAGTACCTTGTTGAACTAGGTGAGCTCGTTCATCCACTCCAAGGCCAGAAATCTTTGCTTGAAGCTTCTCAGCTTCAGCAGACAGCTGGCGCTCTCCAAAAGCTGCCTCTGGCAACATTGTCAGGACGAGACGATGCTTGTTTTGCTGGCAAAAGCAAAGACGATGTACGACACAACATTAGTCTCACGTGCAAACAAAATCCTCCTTGGAAAACCTCCCAATTGAGCTTGGAACAAACTGCAACATACAATTGCAAAGATATTCTCCTAGTTTGAAGAAAGTAAAGACTGTATTCATAAAACAAAGATTCAAGTATGTGTGCATCCATACCTGTAAGTAATGAGCCACTTTCTCCTGCAAGTACTTGGGGTTATCACGCAGGCAGGCACAAAGACGCTGAACATGGTCCTCAACCCGCAAGACTTCCACAGGGTCACCGTCATGATTCCAGGTGGAAGCCACTGCCTGCAGAACAAAGCATACACAATGCAGTGATTGTAAATGAAGAGAAAAATAATGCTGAAGCAAGCAAACCAGTCAGGCACAGGAACGCCACCCAGGTGTTACTCTCTGATAATATATAGTCAAACTTGCCTTCGTGACCACCTTCACAAAGCGACCACCTGTTCAGTGGCCACTTAAATTTCCCCAGGAGAAAACCTGTGTTAAATAACCTGTGCAGAATCACCTAATGCAACCAGCAGGCATTTGCTTCCCTTTGTAAGCTCAAATTTGTACACATTTGGTCATCGATTCCATTGTAAATCAGTAAATTCAGTCACGTTTCCATGGACAAAACAATTTTCAGACAAAACACACCGACAGATCTCTTAAGACCTCTGCAATCGATACCAGACTTTGTGGTGTAATGGTTGGAGTGTCTGCTCCGTGTCTGGGAGGTCGGCGGTTCGAACCTCATCGTGGTCATACCAAAGACTTTAAAAATGGTATGTGCTGCTCCCTTGCTTGATGCTTAGCATTTAAAAGGAAGAGCACAAACAAACAATGCTGGGAAGGCAATGGAAAAAAAACCCCCAGAATAACCGGTGAGAAAAGCGGCACCATTGTTGTGACGTTGCTGGTACCCTGAGTATCTCAAGACATGACACCACTTCCCCAAAACTCAGTGACTGTGTTGTGTCTCGTCTGTATGTCCATGTGTGTAAGATGTGAGAGTGACAGCTCCATTACAGTCGTAGATCATATAAAAATAAAAATAAAATTTCATTTTGGTATATGGAACTTCCGAGTTCCATGTTTCAGTGCATTTGCATTTTATCGTTCATCAATTCTGTACGCTCACTACTATAATCTGCTCCAATTTGGATTTCGTTTTCAATCTTCAAATACAGTGTGATAAACTATGGAATTCGTCCTCTAACGCTAGCTATGGATTTTTTTATGAATCCAGGGAAGTTATCGTGTTATCAGCTGTCGGAGATAAAAATGGAGGTAATCGAGATCCACAACCAGCATAAGATGAGCTGCAGAGTGATCACCAGGACGCTCAACATGCGAGGCCATCGCTGCAGAAAGACACAGATACAAAACATTGTGAAGAGGAAGAGAGACTGGATGGAAAACTTTGAGGACAATGATCCTCTTGAACGGAAAATAAAAAAGGATAAAAAAGGTGGCAAGCTGTCGTCAAGAGTAGTCGTCGTCTAGGCTTTTTGCTCTTTGCCATTTGGTCTTTTGGTCTGCAGTAGTCGTCTGGGCTTTTTTCTCTTTGCCCCTTTGGTCTGCAGTCGTCGTCGTCGTCTGGGCTTTTTGCTCTTTCCCCTTTGGTCTTTTGGTCTGCAGTAGTCGTCGTCATCTGAGCTTTTTGCTCTTTGCACTTTGGTCTGTTGGGTCTGCAGTGTTGGTCTGCGGTCTTTTCCGGGGTTCCTGGTGGTGGTGGTGGTGGTCGTGGAAGCCAGGACCGTGGTGCTCGATCGTCGTTCGTGGCAGCCAGGATCGTGGGATCGTGGGTTCGAGTCCCACCGTGGTGGGTTGGAGTCGGTGTAACCACACGAGGCGGCCAGGTACCTGGCCAAACTCTGACCTCCAGCCTGTCTATCCCCTTGGCTGCGAGGGTCGAAATAAAGACCCGGTGGGGTCCATTTTCTTTTGGTGTGTGTGTCTGTGGTGGTGCCGTCTTACAAGTAGAAATTGTTAAGTGCTTTTGCTCACTGTACATTGCCTGCATATTCGCGATAACTCTGCTCTGTGTCTCCCTTCCCGATTATTGTAAATAAACCCGTTAAATGTACCAGCTCGTTGCCTGTCGTTTCTTTCATTGGCCCAGTATGGTTCGGGCTTGAGAACTAGGAAGGCCGTTTGTGCCGTAAATTGTTCATTTGGACTGGCGCGGCTTTGGTAACTCCCGCTCGGTTACGCCGGATCCGAGTCGGTAACAGCGACTCGGTTCGTACAAAGTCGGCAGAGGGGGTGTGGCTTCCCCGGTAGTTAGATGGCGTGGGTACTTAGGTAAATTGGAATAGACAAGTGGACCCTACCCCACGCCGTCGAAATATTGGCGACCACGGTCCTTTAAGCGACCCGTCGACTCCGGAGTTATCCGGGGTGACGACATTCGATTCCAGGTGTTTCGGTGGGAGACAGCCCTACTGCTCCATCTTACGGTCGTTCCTCACCACCGACCCCCGGCCCACAACAGCCTCACACCTGTACAGATAGACTACCTGTCCATAAAGGACACTTTTTTCAATTCCCTCAAGTGGTCTTTCTATACAGGTCTGACTGTACAAAACTATATGTTGTTATGGACATATTAATTGTATTATTTCACCAGTGTTATAATCCAGTATTAAACATATAATTGTCAGGCAGCCTTCGACAAGATATTTACTCTGCTTCACTTTAAAGTTATTCAACAAGATATTCACTTAATCCTTGAAGGAAAGTTTAAATGTACTTCAGTAAAAGGAATTTAGTGCTTTTGGGTGATGAAATTTGTTTTGGCTGTTGAAAGTCTGGTCAGATCACAATGACACTTGCCAAGGCTGAAGTGCACCTCTGAAACGATAAACTTGAGATAAAAGGCACCAAAGGCTGCCGTGGCCTCGAGAATCCACAAAAAAAATGAAGACAAAAAGGCTTACTGACAGTTTGAGGAAGATATAAAATACTGACAGTTTGCATCAGGAGAAAAGAGAGAAGAAAATGTAGAAAGAGAAGGAACAGCTGCTGTGCACTGAATTTCATGTGGGGAAATTCATTTTAAAACAGACTCAAACAGTAAAGTTGGAATGGGGAGTCCACTGTATGCGAACCTGGATTATTCAGTGACCCCATTCCTCCTTGACGACAAAGAACCAGCTTCACCCTGCTGCATGGTGGGTGGTGGAGATTCAGTTTCACTTCTTCTGTTACACACGGCAAGGTATCATAGTTGCTGAACTCCCTCTACTCGTCGAATCTACTGCCCTGCAATTATCTCGGAGACGACTTCAAAGCAGGAATCTCCTCGCTGGTCTTATCGAGAAGACAGCCTGCCTGTTCCTTCACTCTCTCCTCACCTGCTTCAAGTAGGCATTGTCCTTCACAGCGTGGAGCTCCTGAATTCAACCTCCCTCTGAGACAGCATGACCTGTGAACTGGGGCTTTTCTCCATGCTCCGGTGTTACAAGGCTTTCACCCTCTGGAGTGACAGGAGCTGTGTTGCTCAGTGAGTGGCAACCTGCTTCAAAGCCGCTGTCCTTGAGAGTAAGAGGACGGATGAATGAGAGAGTTAAGGAGAGCACTCAAGAAGAGCTGTCTGGATGATGCAGAGTGAGATGACTTGGCCCTTTCGCTTTGTTTTTTTTCCACACCAAAGTGCTACTCACACTAGCTTGGATGAAACCACCAGCAGCCCCCTTCGAACAGGCCTGAACCCCATTCCCCTCCTTATCTTCCAGTTTATTGGAATTCCCTGTAAATGTTGCTTTCTTGCTTTGCTTCCCTTTCCTTACCCTGGGTTAGATGGAGGGTCCATGTGTGTGATGCCGTGTCAGCCTTTCGTATCAGTTATGTGGCCTGTGTTTTACTTAATTATTTAAGTCCGTCATTGCAGTACCTATATGACTTGCTTATTATATCAATTTGCCTTCAGTGTACCCCATCCCTTGATGTAGTAAATAAATTGATTGCATTCAATTGTGTTTGAATTTGTGCCATTGTTCCATGGGGCTGTGTTGTAAAAACTCCATTTAGAATAGCAAACACGTGACGTTTACACACACATTTTGGAGACAAGTGTTCAAGTTGCAAGCCCCCCTAAGTTGCCAGTATGGGAGTTTAGAACTCTACTCCTTGTGC
Source organism: Eptatretus atami (assembly GCA_035128595.1). Lineage (NCBI taxonomy): Eukaryota > Metazoa > Chordata > Myxini > Myxiniformes > Myxinidae > Eptatretus > Eptatretus atami. The sequence goes on from CM068958.1 coordinate 142,069,398, forward strand.
TCAACCTCAAGTTCAAGCTTCCAAAAACCGCTCAGCTAGCTTGCAGGCCTCAGCCCGGTGGGATGGGAATAGGACCTATGGTCGCTGGGCTGTGAATAGGACCTACGATCACTGATGTCATCACCTCTAACACTTGTAGTCAGGAGTGACGGTTGGGACCCGACCCTGGTTCAAATCTCATCACCCACAACAATATATATATATATATATATATATATATATATATATATATAGTTACCAGACCTTTCTGGTTGCCTGGTTCGGATCCAGTGAGTTATTTCAAAATTACCGCAACAGTCCCCCGCCTCAGAGATCTCCTGCCAGATCCCGCATTACCATGCAAATTTGAGGTCCTTGAGATGAGTGAGTGCCGTGCCGACAAGCAATCAATTGACAGATCTCAATCTTTGGTCAAGCAACAGTGTCATGTGATGCCAGCGTATCTCACCGCACAAGGACTACGACCGATTCTACCATTAACAGGTTCCACAGAGATACCAGATGAAACAGTCAGAACAAACAGGATCAGCCAGAGAGGTGGTCATTTAATGCATGTATTTGGAACCACAAAAAGGGTCGGGAATTTACAAGAAGCAATGTACAGTTATAATCCCCTTTAGCCACTTCCGATACTCATGCCCACGAAACAGAACAATGCACAGAATTCTTAGAGAGATAATTTGGGCACTATATTCATTCGACAAGAGGAGACAAATGGGGAAAACATGAGACAGATTGGCTGA
>CM068958.1:142092424-142102737 GCA_035128595.1 Eptatretus atami
AAAAAAAAGGTTTTGAAACAATACGTCTTATTAATTGAAACTAAAGGTACAATCAACAAATAATTAGCAGTGGGAATAAACAAGCCAGTAGTTTTGTAATGACAAGATTAATGCTCACCGAAGCAAGAGTGAGACCAAAGTTAGTGGTCTGGTGTTTGAGGCCAAGCTCCATCTTGTGCAGCAAAGCCTCAACACGCTCATCTGTAAAGCCACTTCTGGATTGCACGGTGAGAGGGCAAGTACGTATTTGACACAATAGGATGAACAAAGATTAGAAATGGCCAAAGGAAGTGCCATGCAAATGCTCAGCAGATAAATTTGAAGAACGTGTCCAATACATGTCACTGTACCTCATGCTTAGCAGTCTCATGGCAAGTAAGGTTAAAAATAAATAAATAAATAAATAAATCAGACAAACACCGAATGGGCACTGCATGGAATAGCATGCTGTAAAAGTGCCACATAAAACGTACTCGACCACCTGGGCGATGACCTGGTCTATGACGTCCACAACCGTTGCACTGTCACCCTCCCCTAGACCTTGCAGTCCCACGGAAAACACCCCGTCTTTTGTATTGCCTTCATATCTGTGGATTTAAAAGAATTGCTGGAATGTAAAACCACTCGAGAAATCAAGAAATGCATAACATTAAAAACCAAGGAGGAAGATGAGTAGGAAATGGTGAGAGCAGAAGATGAACGTGGACAATAAAAGAGAGCAAAGAAAAACAAGAGTCAAAAGCTAAAGTACAAAACACCAACCCAATTGTGGGTGTGAAGTCGCTGCCAATCTGCGCCTCGATGAGGGCCTGGTAGAATGGTGCATTGGGACCAGAGACGAGCAAAGAGCCAAGAAGAGACAAGGTAAACGATTCAAAACTATCCGTGATCCTGAAATAGCAAGGATGGTCACAAAAAAGGGTCATGATCAAGTATAAAGTCAGATGGAGAAAATAAGCTGCAGAACCTCAAGGAAATTTTGCTGAGAAACAGAATTCAACATGACCATTATCAGGCTGCTTCTCTGCTTCTTCTTATTTCTTTAACGGCCACAATTATTCCCATGTTCTTGCGGTGTTGTGGGGTTGGAAGTGTTTGGCCCAATTCTTTCACAAACCGGCTGGTCAGGCCTGCACTCGACTAAGTAGTTAGGGCAAGAATTTGGAATTTGGCCAAGGTGCCTGCGAGAGCTCGCCTCCTCTTTGGAAAGGACACCATGGGACCTTTAACGTCCACCAACTAATGCCAGCAGATGGGACACCCGGTTTAAAGGGAAACCCAAACGCAAACATTTTTTTTCTGAAAACCATGAGTAACTTCTCAGAATGTTGAAACTGATCAGTGGGATTTGAAAGAAATTATTAGAGACAAAATTTGTGATGGAAACACTTTCAGGGGAATTGTAGAGCCAAAATGTTTTGGGTCTTGTGCGATTCAGAGGAACATAGCGGAAATGTTATTAAATATGAAAACGCCGGTCACATGATCACCTCAGCTCAGTCGGATTTGATTTTCCGTTGAATTAATGGCTTATAAGGGAGGGGTTTTGTATTCATTGATAAATCGGTTTATACGGAGGCGTGTGTTCAAAAAGTATCCAACCTTAATTTTCGTGCGTAAACAAATGAAGCTAGGGAGGCGTGGTTTGGTGCACGTATGTAGGCGATCCTAATCCGTATGCGTGAATATTTTCCCGCCTGCAGAAGCTGTCAGTCGCCGACAGACCGCCGATGAGTGAGGAAGTGTAAGTGAGCGCCGTCGGATTCTCGTTTTTGACAAAATGACGGAAAAACTTGAACAACGCTACTGCATCAAATTTTGTGTAAAGCTTGGCGATTCCCAAGTGGAAACGATCGCAAGATTCAACAGGCCTTCGGAACAAAGCAATGGGCACCACACAGATAAAAGAGTGGTACAACCGCTTCAAAGATGGTTCGCACATCAGTGGAAAGTGAAGCACGTTCTGGTAGGCGCTCAACATCCCGAAATGAGATCGTCATTGACCAAGTGAGGACCCTGCTGATGCAGGATCGTCGAATCACGATCAGAACTTGCAGACGAGGCGGGCGTCAGCATTGGATCCGTTCATTCCATTGTGACTGAGGATTTGGGCTTAAGGAGAATCTCAGCGAAGTTCGTGCCAAAGCTGCTAACGATCGAGCAGAAGCAACTCCGTTTGGAGATCGCACAGGACATGCTGGAGACTGTGAACAGCGATCCCAACTTCTTCAACACAGTGATCACTGGCGATGAGACCACAGTGATCCGTCATTTTGTCAAAAACGAAAATCCGACGGCGCTCACTTACATCCCTCACTCATCGGCGGTCTGTCGGCGACTGACAGCTTCTGCAGGCGGGAAATATTCACGCATATGGATTTAGGATCGCCTACATACGTGCACCAAACCACGCCTCCCTTCATTTGTTTACGCACGAAAAATTAAGGTTGGATACTTTTTGAACACACCTCGTATATTACATGAGCAGAAATACCCATCATCGCCCAACAGCATGGACACGGCGGACAAAATGGGCGATGAATGCTTTGTCCCATCATAGGCTGACCAGGTGTCTTGTATATTATGGGATCGTCCTGTTTCATACTTTCCTTGGACGCAATTTGTGTCCGTGCCGTGACACACTGTCATGTCCGTGAGGTGTCGATATCCCTCAAGAGTGGATGCACGATTGTGGGTGGATGGTGGAGGGAGGTGGGCGAGAGGTGGTGGTGGGTACTGTGTGGGTGATTATGGTGGGGGACGGTGGAGTAGGGATGTGGGATGGTGGTAGGGATTGTGGGGTGATGGTGGAGGGGGGTGTGGGATAGTGGTAGGGATTGTGGATGGTGGAGGGGGGGGGGGGAATCCCTGAAAGTTTTAGCGTCCCAGGTGAAATCCTCTTGGAGGAGTAGATGATACGTGATACATGCATACCTTTACTCCACTATAAATCGATGGTGGTTCATTTGATTTGTAGAAATTATGGTTGATCATAGATAATTAGCTTCAGGTGCTCTTGTAGTAACTGCCGAACAGTGGCAACAGGGGTTTGATTCACCACTCAAATCATCCATGTACATATCCTGGTTGCTGGAAAGAGATGGTGTTGCAGTTTCGAGTGACAGCTGTTTCCTCTGCTTAATCATGGGGATGGCATCCTCTCTCAATCGTGGTGGATAACCATAAGATCTCACCATCTCTGTTGTTTCATAACAGCGCTTTGTAACATGTTCCGAGCATAAAAGCAAACATTTTGTCGGCCCGATACACGCTCGGGTATTTTGGACAAACCTCTTCCGATTTCTGGCAGACCGGGTGTTTCGGCCATTGGTGTAGCACCAAACCATCTCGGTTTGTATTACTGTACAAGCACCAAGGACGCATCGACTCGGCATATTTGTGGAAAATCGAAAATTGTTTGCCATTCGAGTTAAATCGTACCGCGATGTAACCCGCAAATAATACCGATCTGGCAATGGACTCCCGGGTGTGACGTCATGGCTAATCTGAAGAAGAAGAAGAAGATTTCGACTTTTAATCGCAAATTTACCTACTTTATAATTGAGAAATTGGAAAAAGAAACATCGTATCTATTTTGTAGGGTATCAAGGGATAGATGAGCGTAAAAGTGGTCTGAGCGTTCGGGTTCCCCTTTAATGTTCATCCGAGAGATGGCACACACATTGATGAATCACCCTGCCTGTGAAACACTGGGATGACAGTTTATAGCTGGGTCGGGATTCAAACCCATGCAAGGTAGCTGAAAGGCGAGTGTGCGTACCTCTTGGCCGCCAGCCCATTGCTTCTCCACATTTCTGGCAAATCGTCCCAATTTTGCAGTCGTTCTCACAAATGGTCAACAATTGGATGGTAACACCAATGCAGTCTGAAAGCTGATGGTTTAACAAGAATAACATCAAACTGCCCCTCAATTTGGAATCCCTGGTTTTAAAGTAGAAATCGGTTGTCTGGTGATCAACGAGAACAAGGATGAAATTCGATCCATTTTACTTTTCTAAACAAATGCGAGACCAGAAAAGCAAGAAAAAAACAAAACATGTAGTCCAAGTGGATTGGTACTTACGAGGAAAGCAGGAAGCTTACACATGCTGCTTCTTGTTTTGTCGGCTCAGGGGCAAGAGGGTCTGGAGGACAAGTGATTTGAATGGAATGCTGCACCACAGACACACACAGACAAATATGAGCTTTAAGTTTTATCCTCTGCACCTGACTATTTTTAGCATATCTGGAATTTAAATTCCAGATAAGGTATCATCATCGCACGACGTCTGTCCGTCCATCCGTCTCCTTTTTCAACTTCTCCCGCCAAACCGCCAGGCCGATCCGGATGAAATTTTGCAGCAATGTCCCTCTCCTGCCTGGTAACAGGAATTGCAAAGCTTGTTCCGGTCACATGACTTAAAGCATGTCAAAATGGACAACTTAATAAATTTCTTCAAAAATCTTCTCCAGACAAACCAGTCAGAATGCTACCAAATTTGGGTTGCAACATTAGACCAGGGTAGGGATGTTAAATTGCCGAAGTCATGCCGATCATGTGACCGGAAGTGTGTCAAAATGGCCGACGGTCCATTTTTCGGAAAATTATGTAAATTCCTTCAAAAATCTTCTCCAGACCTGCCAATCAGAATGCTACCAAATTTGTGTTACAACATTAGACCAGAGTAGGGATGTTAAATTGCTGAAGTCATGCCGATCATGTGACCGGAAGGGTGTCAAAATGGTGGTCCCCGCAAATTCCTTCAAAAATGTTCTTCTCCAGACCCACCAGTCAGAATCCTACCCAATATGGGTTTCAATATTAGGACAGGGTCCTGATTTTAAATTGTGGAGGCCATGCTGATCACATGACCAGAAATGTGTCAAAATGGCAGACCGAGTAAATTTTTAGAAAATCACGTAAATTCCTCTGAAACCTTCCTCACCAGACCCACCAGTAAGAATTCTATCAAATTTGGGTTACAACATTAGGCCAGGGCCCAGATAAGCTCCAGGTCCAGTGGTCCTATTTTTTTTTTCCTTTAAAATTATAAGGGAGCTGATGGCGTCAAGTAATTTTGTCATTTTTGCAGGAAAGGACAAGAATTAGAATAGCAAGTGGCTGTAAGCCTGTTGAACCACTTCCAGACTTCCTGACTGCCTCAGGCAACGAGAACAATCATACCACAATTCGAGGAGTGTCTGTGGTTTTGTTTGATTATGTACTGCTGACGCACTGGATCAAAACTGGTGGTTGTACTTAGATGTGCATGGAATGGTTTTAGGGAGTACAAATAATTAATACTCCAAAGGATTCAAGGTGGGGAGGGAGGAACACCCCATTCCTCTCCATCCAAATGTGTATGGCATAGCACCACTTCCAGTGGGAGGAGGTTACAACATAACTAAAAAATATGCCAATTCTGGTGGAATTGTCTCATCCGTAAGGACGGGTAGTTTGCTAGCAAGTACTACACAAAACTTTGCTTCATTTCACATGACTTTCACATAAACAGCCAATTGCTGTTTATTGTGGTCTCTGGTTCATCATCACATTTTGGGTTTTATTTAACTTCCCCTGGACACAAAAAACAATTGCTTGTATGATCCTTATAAAAATAGTTTAGTATTTGTGCGAAAAGGAAATTTATAATTTATAGCAAACGGAAGTATAATTTTTATTTATTTATTAAATTTTTTTAACGAGGGACGCCAGTATGGTGCATACTCAAACCCATAGTTTACTAATGTCCTTGTCTTGCATGCAATTTATGTTCAAGATCCTTTCACTGTAAATAAAAGAATATTACAACATAACAATCCAGGAGATGAAACTTGTAAGTTTGGAGATCGAGGCCTAATAAACATTGTTAAAATAACCTTTCAAGGAAAGAAAATTAAAGCAGTAACAGAATCATGCTCACAGGCCTATTCCATCGGGGCTCAGAAGCTACAACGGGCGGTGGTGAGGATCTTTGAAAGCGACTTAACACCTCGTCCTCAATTTGTTTCAGATGTCCATCGAGGGGCATGTCCCCATATGTAAGAAACCTGAAGACAAAATAAATTGGTTAAATCAAATTGTTTTAGACAAACATTCCTGGGAAGAAAAGAAAGATAGCAAAGAACACAAACTTCTTCAATTCATTGCTTGAATGACCCCACAGTCATCCGAATCATCAAAATTTCTCCTTGTACTCCATTATAAAATATTTTTTAAAAATAATCTCATCTTCATACCCAGAAACAGCACCTGCTGGACCTTACATGCCTGTAAATGTCTAATCATAACTCTTCAACCTAAATTTTAAATGGCCAGGGAGTATATTACACTGGAGACTCTTGACACACAGGACAATGGTCCCTCTTTATTACACTTGAGTGTCAGCACTCAAACACAATTGTGAAAATATAAAATTTCACACAATGGAAGATCAGGAAAACCAGAGGACTCTTGACAATTGGAAAGGAAACCACATTTCCACATCAAACTTCCTATGTTTTTGAAAACCCTGCTTCATTCATAAAGGGACGTCACGGTTAAAAGCCTGAAACCGGTTTGAATTTTTCTTTCCCCGTTTGACTTATCCATTACGTAAACATGAATTCATAAACACAGATTTCTTCAGCGTTCCAAGTGCTCGACTGTGACTCAGGAGGAAACAGTTTAATTTAACTTTGAAAAATTGTCACTTTTGTCCTCATCAATAAAATAAGACTGAATACTTTGTATAATCACTGTTTTTATACTTTGTATCGTAACTGATGCATTTATAATGCAATCTTTGAAGGTGATGAGACTCAAACAATGCAGCTTGTCCAGGTAGGGGGTATTGGAGGGAGGAAGGGGTTGGGGAGAGCCATCTTGTCATACATTATATCAGGGACATCACATGGAGAGTGGTGAAGACAGACATACGAGGTGTGTTCAAAAAGTATCCAACCTTAATTTTTCGTGCGTAAACAAATGAAGCTAGGGAGGCGTGGTTTGGTGCACGTATGTAGGCGATCCTAATCCGTATGCGTGAATATTTTCCCACTGCAGAAGCTGTCAGTCGCCGACAGACCGCCGATGAGTGAGGAAGTGTAAGTGAGCGCCGTCGGATTTCGTTTTTGACAAAATGACAGAAAAACTTGAACAACGCTACTGCATCAAATTTTGTGTAAAGCTTGGCATTCCCAAGTGGAAATGATCCGCAAGATTCAACAGGCCTTCGGACGAAGCAATGGGCACCACACAGATAAAAGAGTGGTACACACGCTTCAAAGATGGTCGCACATCAGTGGAAAGTGAAGCACGTTCTGGTAGGCCCTCAACATCCCGAAATGAGATCGTCATTGACCATGAGGACCTGCTGATGGAGGTCGTCGAATCACGATCAGAGAACTTGCAGACGAGGCGGGCGTCAGCATTGGATCCGTTCATTCCATTGTGACTGAGGATTTGGCTTAAGGAGAATTTCAGCGAAGTTCGTCCAAAGCTGCTAACGATCGAGCAGAAGCAACTCCGTTTGGAGATCGCACAGGACATCTGGAAACTGTGAACAGCGATCCCAACTTCTTCAACACAGTGATCACTCGGGATGAGACCACAGTGATCCGTATTTTGTCAAAAACGAAAATCCGACGGCGCTCACTTACACTTCTCACTCATCGGCGGTCTGTCGGCGACTGACAGCTTCTGCAGGCGGGAAAATATTCACGCATACGGATTAGGATCGCCTACATACATGCACCAAACCACGCCTCCCTAGCTTCATTTGTTTACGCACGAAAAATTAAGGTTGGATACTTTTTGAACACACCTCGTATAGTGTCAAAGGGCACTTCTAAGAGCCGATTTGTTTAGTGGGTTGACCATGACATTGAGAGTAGAAAGGCACACCACCAGCTTAAAGGCCCAGTCACCACTTGACGTTTAGCCAGCAATGGCAACGTATTAAAATGTATGTAAACGCTGGCTTACGTTGAACTTTTGATGTTTTTTTTAAAGATTCGGACGTATTCATAACGACTTGTTCTTATGCATAACATATTAGTAACGGACACAGAACGTTTTCGTTGTGTTATAGATAACTTACCAACGAATGCTGAACCTGTTGTCGGCCTTCACAACCTATGCCCAACGATAGTCTAACTTATGCATAGCGCGCTGCACGTATCGCCGACGATCACGTGGCGTAGCCTATTAAAAGGCTGCCGCACAACAATTCAAATCATAACCGCCGCAGAAATGGAAGTGTCAACATCGCAGTCACCTTGGCGATCTTGCCAGCGTATGCCGACTCTGAAAAATGCGTCTAAAACGCTGGCGCACGTCGAATACGGTATGGGTAAGTTTGGTATGCGTGAATAGAGCGCTAAAGTATGCTATCATACGTCGTATTAAATGGAGTACGTCTTGTAATTTTAAACATGTTGAAAATTTTACGACGTACTTGCCGTATGACACACGCTCCGCATGCGATGGGAATAAGTTGTACGCACGATAGCGATCGTTGACACACATCGACACATGTTACTTAAAGGTACTCATAAGTCGAAACACGTCAAGGTAATGGTTAGCGTCAGTGTTCCAGACTCCCGTTTTTTTTTTTCGGTATGACGGTGTTCAGTGTACAGTGCAGTTATGATTTAAATCGTTGAGCGGCAGCCTATTAATTATATTATATTATAACCGCAGTAGAAATTGAAGTGTCAAAATCACATCATACCGAAGGAAGGAAGAAGAAAAAATAAAAAAAAAAATAAAAACAGGGAGTCTGGAACACTGAAGCTAACCATTACCTTGATGTGTTCGACTTATGAGCACCTTACAAGTAACGTGTGTCGATGTGTGTCACCGATCGCGTAACGTGAGTACAACACGTTACTCATAGGTTAGAAATAAGTTTCGGGTACGCTAAACATTACCTCAACGTGTTTTGACTTATGAGTAACTTACAAGTAACGGTGTCGAGTGTGTCAACGATCGCGTGATGTGCCTACAACTTATGGCCAGCGTTATGCGGAACGTGTGAGTCATACGCTGGCATAGTCAAAATTTCAAGCATGGAAAATTTGAGGACAACCGAAAGTACAACGTTTAAAGCCAGCGTACAACGACGTATGGCAGTGTTTTTCAGCGTGCTCTCAATGTTATCAAAACTTACCCATAACGTATTCGACGTGTACCAGCGTTTTAGACAAATTTTCCAAAAATCTGCATAAGCTGGCTAAAACGTCAAGGTGTGACTGGGCCTTAACATGGGACTCTTAGAACATTGAAAGGAAAACTCTATACCAGATGAACGAGGCCTTAGATGAATTAGCTGAGGTTCTGTCATAATTGGTTGATATCAGGTTCAACTTCCAATCCCACTGGGTAGGCAAGGTCAAGCCAATCAATGTATTTCTTGCCAAAGTGCTTGCTTCCGGAAGGTAAAAACTTTTATGAAGCTCTGTTGGTAAGATGAAACCTCTGCTCAAAATGCCTTGCCCCCTCCCCGTCAGTGAGGACTAAAAAATAAAAAAAAACAATTCACATCGATTTCTTTTTTTATCCTTTAACAATTCTAAGCACAACACACAAAATCATTTCCTTCAACATATTCATTGTTGGCTCATGTAAGATTCACTGAAAATTGGTGAAGTGACCCAGGTTTGACACGTCTCTCAACATTGGCTTTAAGTGGGCTTGTCATGGCGAGCGCTTGACGTTTTAGCCAGCGTATGGCAAGGTCTCAAATGTATGTAAAACGCTGGCGTACGCTGAACTATTGATGTTTTTTTTTTTTAAGTTTTGGGCGTATAATAATGTGTTGGACGTATGCATAACGTATTAGTAACGTACACAGAACGTTTTAATCACATATAGATAACTTATACCAACGAAGTGGAGCGTGTTGTCGGCGTTCACAACCTATGCCCAACGATAGTCTAACTTATGCATATCAAGTCTAACGGCAGCGTATGCCGTCGATCACGTGGCGTAGGCTATTCATAGGCTGCGGCTCGACGATTCAAATCATAACCGCACTAGGACATCGAAGTGTGAAGTCCGCTGTCACACTTGACGTTTTAGCGGGCAGCGTTACTGCCGGAGCGTTAGAGTGAAAATTTGCCAGAACACAAGCTTGGCCACTGTCGTGATCATAACGTTATGTGGTAATGTTTTTTTGTATACGTTAAGAGCACGCTGGCATACGTCGTAGTTTTCTGGCATACGTCGTCATATGCTGAGTACGTCGAGAAATTTTCAGCATGTTGAAAATTTCTCGACGTACTCGAAGTATGACACACGTTCTGCATACGCTGGCATAAGTTGTAGGCAC
>CM068958.1:142102762-142119268 GCA_035128595.1 Eptatretus atami
TCAACGTCTCGACTGGTTTTCTGTTAGTGCATTCTCTTTACCGGTTAGCGGAGAAAAACAGTCTCTGTAATTTAAACTTTGAAAAAGTCTGATCACCCTGTTTGCTCCCCCTGCATGGTCAATAAAATAAAGAAAGCTGAATACTTGTAAATCACTTGTTTCTAATAACTTTGTATACTAGTAACTAAAGCAGATTGAAAATAATAATTTGCAATCGTGTTTCGGGAACTATGAGAACTCAACAAAGACAATGCAGCTCTTTACGCCTCCAGGGTAAAGGGGGAAGGGTTCATTGCAAAGGTATTGATAGCGTGGCGGGGGGTTCCAGAGGAAGAGTTAGGGAGGAGCCATCTTGTCATACCATTATATCGGGACATCACATGGAGATGGTGAAGACAGACATACGAGGTGTGTTCAAAAAGTATCCAACCTTAATTTTCGTGCGTAAACAAAGAAGCTAGGGAGGCGTGGTTTGGTGCACGTACTGTAGGCGATCCTCAATCCGTATGCGTGAATATTTTCCCACCTGCAGAAGCTGTCAGTCGCGACAGACCCCGATGAGTGAGGAAGTGTAAGTGAGCGCCGTCGGTATTTCGTTTTTGACAAAATGACAGAAAAACTTGAACAACGCTACTGCATCAATTTTGTGTAAAGCTTGCAATTCCCAAGTGGAAATGATCCGCGAAGATTTCAACAGGCCTTCGGGAACGAAGCAATGGGCACCACACAGAAAAAGAGTGGTACAACCGCTTCAAAGATGTCGCACATCAGTGGAAAGTGAGCACGTTCTGGTAGGCCTCAACATCCCGAAATGAGATCGTCATTGACCAAGTGAGACCCTGCTGATGGGAGTCGTCGAATCACGATCAGAGAACTTGCAGACGAGGCGGCTGTCAGCATTGGATCCGTTCATTCCATTGTGACTTAGGATTTGGCTTAAGGAGAATTTCAGCGAAGTTCGTGCCAAAGCTGCTAACGATCGAGCAGAAGCAACTCCGTTTGAGATCGCACAGGACATGCTGGAAACTGTGAACAGCGATCCCAACTTCTCAACACAGTGATCACTGGCGATGAGACCACAGTGATCCGTCAATTTGTCAAAAACGAAAATCCGACGCGCTCACTTACACTTCCTCACTCATCGGCGGTCTGTCGGCGACTGACAGCTTCTGCAGGCGGAAAATATTCACGCATACGGATTAGGATCGCCTACATACATGCACCAAACCACGCCTCCCTAGCTTCATTTGTTTACGCACGAAAAATTAAGGTTGGATACTTTTTGAAACACCTCGTATAGTGTCAAAGGGCACTTCTAAGAGCCGATATTGTTTAGTGGGGTTGACCATGACATTAGAGATAAGAAACACCACCAGCTTAAAGGCCCACACACCTGACGTTTTAGCCAGCAATGGCAACGTATTAAAAATGTATGTAAAACGCTGGCTTACGTTGAACTTTTGATGTTTTTATTTTAAAGATTCGGACGTATTCATAACGACTTGTTCTTATGCATAACATATTAGTAACGGACACAGAACGTTTCGTTGTTTATAGATAACTTATACCAACGAATGCTGAACCTGTTGTCGGCCTTCACAACCTATGCCCAACGATAGTCTACTTATGCATAGCGCGCTGCACGTATCGCCGACGATCACGTGGCGTAGCCTATTAAAAGGCTGCCGCACACAATTCAAATCATAACCGCCGCAGAAATGGAAGTGTCAACATCGCAGTCACACCTTGGCGATCTTGCCAGCGTATGCCGACCTCTGAAAAATGCGTCTAAAACGCTGGCGCACGTCGAATACGGTATGGGTAAGTTGGTATGCGTGATAGAGCGCTAAAGTAGCTATATACGTCGTATTAAATGGAGTACGTCTGTAATTTTAAGCATGTTGAAAAATTTTACGACGTACTTGCCGTATGACACACGCTCCGCATGCGATGGGAATAAGTTGTACGCACGATATGCGATCGTTGGACACACATCGACACACGTTACTTGAAAGGTACTCATAAGTCGAAACACGTCAAGGTAATGGTTAGCGTCAGTGTTCCAGACTCCCGTTTTTTTTTTTCGGTATGACGGTGTTCAGTGTACAGTGCAGTTTATGATTTAAATCGTTGAGCGGCAGCTATAATTATATTATATTATAAACGCAGTAGAAATTGAAGTGTCAAAATCACCATCATACCGAAGGAAGGAAAGAAAAAAATAAAAATAAAAATAAAAACAGGAGTCTGGAACACTGAAGCTAACCATTACCTTGATGTGTTTCGACTTATGAGTACCTTAACAAGTAACGTGTGTCGATGTGTGTCACCGATCGCGTAACGTGAGTACAACACGTTACTCATAGGTTAGAAATAAGTTTCGGTACGCTAAACATTACCTCAACGTGTTTTGACTTATGAGTAACTTACAAGTAACGTGCTGTCGACGTGTGTCAACGATCGCGTGATGTGCCTACAACTTATGGCCAGCGTTAGCGGAACGTGTGAGTCATACGCTGGCATAAGTCTTAAAATTTCAAGCATGGAAAATTTGAGGACAACCGAAAAGTACAACGTTTAAAGCCAGCGTACAACGACGTATGGCAGTGTTTTTCAGCGTGCTCTCAATGTTATCAAAACTTACCCATAACGTATTCGACGTGTACCAGCGTTTTAGACAATTTCCAAAATTGGCATAAGCTTCTAAAACGTCAGGTGTGACTGGGCCTTAACATGGGACTCTTAGAACATTGAAAGGAAAACTCTATACCAGATGAAGAGGCCTTAGATGAATTAGCTGAGGTTCTGTCATAATTGGTTGATATCAGGTTCAACTTCAATCCCACTGGGGAGCAAGGTCAAGCAATCAATGTATTCTCTGCCAAAGTGCTTGCTTCCGGAAGGTAAAAACTTTTATGAAGCTCTGTTGGTAAGATGAAACCTCTGCTCAAAATGCCTTGCCCCTCCCGTCAGTTAGGACTAAAAAATAAAAAAAACAATTCACATCGATTTCTTTTTTATCTTTAACAATTCTAAGCACACACACACAAAATCATTTCCTTCAACATATTCATTGTTGGCTCATGTAAGATTCACTGAAAATTGGTGAAGTGACCCAGTTTGACACGTCTCTCAACATTGGCCTTAAGGGGCTGTCACACCTTGACGTTTTAGCCAGCGTATGGCAAGGTCTCAAAATGTATGTAAAACGCTGGCGTACGCTGAACTATTGATGTTTTTTTTTTTTAAGTTGGCGTATAATAATGTGTTGGACGTATGCATAACGTATTAGTAACGTACACAGAACGTTTTAATCACATATAGATAACTATACCAACGAATGCTGAGCGTGTTGTCGGCGTTCACAACCTATGCCCAACGATAGTCTAACTTATGCATACAAGTCTAACGGCAGCGTATCGCCGTCGATCACGTGGCGTAGGCTATTCATAGGCTGCGGCTCGACGATTCAAATCATAACCGCACTACGACATCGAAGTGTGAAGCCGCTGTCACACCTTGACGTTTTAGCCAGCGTATGCCGACGTATGAAAAATTTGCCGAACCAAACTGGCACACGTCGAATACGTTATGGGTAAGTTTGTATACGTTAAGAGCACGCTGGCATACGTCGTAGTTTCTGGCATACGTCGTCATATGCTGAGTACGTCGAGAAATTTTCAGCATGTTGAAATTTCTCGACGTACTCGAAGGTATGACACACTTCTGCATACGCTGCATAAGTTGTAGGCACGCTACGCGATCGTTGACACACGTTACTCATAAGTCGAAACACGTCGACGTAATGGTTAGAGTCAGTGTTCAGACTCCCTGGTTTTTTTTTTCTCTCGATATGACGGTGATGTTGACACTTCAATTTCTAGTGCGGTTATGATTTAAATCTTGAGCGCAGCCTATTAATTATATTATATTCGCACTAGAAATCGAAGTGTCAACATCACCGTCATACCGAAGAAAAAAAAACACAAAAAAAAAAAAACCAGGGAGTCTGAACACTTGACGCTAACATTACCTTGACGTGTTTCGACTTACACAGTAACGTGTGTGGACGTGTGTCAACGATCGCGTAACATGCCTAAACACGTTACTCATAGGTTAGAAATAAGTTTCGGGTACGCTAACCATACCTCGACCGTTTTCGACTTATGAGTAACTTACAAGTAACGTGTGTCGACGTGCGTCAACGATCCGTAACGTGCCTACAACTTATGGCCAGCGTTATGCGGAACGTGTGAGCATACGTCAAAAATTCAAGCATGAAAATTTGTCTAACACCTCGGCGTACTACGACGTATCCAGCGTACAAGACGATGCAGCGTACTACGACGTATGCCAGCGTGCTCTTACAATATACAAACTTACCCATAACGTATTCGACGTTGTGCCAGCGCGTTTTAGCCAAATTTTGCATACGTCAGGCATACGCTGGCTAAATCGTCAATGTGTGACAGGGCCTTAACATAAGCAAGTTACTCCATAAACGTGCCGTTTCACAGTAGTGAGTGTGATGACCCAGAGACATATTTTGGCCTCATCTTTTTCTTTTTCTTTTTAAACTGTGGTTCACTTTACGACTGGCGCAACAACCAAGTATTGCAAGTCTGTAACAGTCATCGTAATTGACAAAATTGTTCGTGAAACATTTCTTAAATGTTTTCAATGAAACATTCTCCACCGGGATTTCCTGACATCATGGCTGCCAAAAGCTGTTGCACACAAAACGACTTTGACTTTGGTGTCACCTAGCTCAGCAAGGACATGCTTGGCCCAATCACCCAGTACCACACAATGCTCAGTGACCAATCGGCAAAACCAGAACAGCTTAGCGAAAGAAATGGTTTTTAGTTGTCATGATCATTGGAAAAAAACAATCTAAACCATATGACGATGAAGCACAGATCTAAAATCTCGACACGATTATGCATACTTTTAATTATAATATACCAGCAGGGGTGTCCAGCATTGCCCAGCAGTGTTCTTATTCTGTTCTCCCATCATTTCAAAAGTTAATGTTAAACTTTTCAAACGTAGTGCATGAAGCAGCCGCCGTAAATGGGAGACAGACGAATGCATGGACAGACATCACGGTTCGCAATACATAATAGACTACTTCCCTTCGAAGGAACGTCAACACAGAAAGAGACCATTCAGTCCATCAAGCCTGCATAATGGTTGCCAACCTTCAGCAGTTTATTCTTTTTTTGTGTGTGTGTGTGTGTTCAGTCAAGGCTCATGGAAGAGCTAGAACACTGAACTGAATGGTTCAGGACGCAAGAGGACAAAAGGGACAGTGGAGAGATTAGGGGGGGGGGGGAGGGTGGGACCAACAGCGGAGTTGAGAGGACAAATAGAGGGAGACCTGGCCAAACAGTGTTGTGGGAGGAATGGGGTGGACAGATGGCTCCAGAAGGAAACTTCTCCACCACCCCCCCCTCCCCGCCCCTCCCCGTTCCCATTCCTTCCCCTCCCTCCCCAAACACTCTGTCCCCCTCCCATATTTATGTCTGTGCTCGATACTTCTAAACTGCTTTAATTTCCTTTGTCGTTTTCACGATTCAGTCATTACTTTTATTTCATAGTTGATGTACCATACTCTTTACAAAGCATCGGTGCCACCAAAGCAGATTCCTGAGCATGGATTATACTGAGTGGTTTGCCATTGCCTTCCCAGCAAGAATTTGTAATTTGGCAACGGTGCCGCCGACAACGGTGCCGCTGTAACAGCTTGCAAACGACATCATGGGGATTTTTAACATCCGCCAACAAGTGTCAGTAGACGGGATGCACAGTTTAACGTCCATCGGAGGGATGACACACATTGACGATTCACCCAGTCTGTGAAACACCAGAATGACAGTTTATAGCAGGGCTGAGATTTGAAGGATGCATACCTCAAGGCTATTCGCTCAGCCCAATTGTCTCTTAATGCAGTGTTAATAAACAAACTACGAATCTATGTTGTATTTGTATGTTTAAAATGTATCTCGTTTGGTATCATGCATTTCTTCTGGTTGAACGTTGAGCTTTTCCTGCGTGCGTAGCTTATCAAAATCAGCACTGGAAACAGGAGACTGCTGAATGCAAGGACAGACACCACACTTCGCATGATACAATAGATTTTCCAGCAATTTCTTGTAAACATGAAAACTCGAGAGATGATTTTTTTTTTTCCTTAATAATCTTTTTTTGTTAATATAAATCAGATCACCGAGGGCCGATTGATTTATTGACTGTTCTTTTTTGTTGTTCTTGCAAGAATGACAAATGTGGTTTGTAGCATGCTGACTGTGTAAATAAAACGATCGTTCATGCAACTTGTGTCGCTGTTGTGCTCCATTTCCTCCTCCCTTCTCTCTTTCCTTCCTCCCTTCTACTTTTCTGATCTCTGGACTTTCTGGAGCTCCGCTTGCCAGGACACAGCTTTGGAAGTACCTCCGCTCCTTTTGAAGAGGATGATGCATTGGATAGATTCGGCTGAAAAGAAAATGATGTTTGATTGCAGCAACCCAAATAACCTTTCCAAAAATACCAAAGGCACCGACATATTGCAAACAAAATTGGTGGAATTTGTAACCCGTTACACCAACCCACCTACTCTCAATCCTTTCCTACCCCTCATCAATCAATGCGTTGAGAAATTGCTCATAAAAGCACTTTTCATTTAAAAGCAGAATTTCAATGCATTTTACAAAGGAGGAAGAGGTAGGAAAAGTTAAAATTAGGAAAAGGTACCTGTAAAAAGATTAAACTTTCAGAAACATTTAAAAACTATTGATGAGGCTGTGTGGATATTACTTGCACCTGTCTCTTCCCAACACCTTTTATGTTCCCCACCACACCTCCCCCTCCCCCAACATTCCTTCTCTCTCTCTCTTATTCTGCCCCCTTATCTTTCTTTTCTCAATTTCAATTCCCTTAATTTGCCATCTCTACACCTCCCAATGAGTACCGACCGAGCTGCATTTTCAGACACATTGCTGTCATGGTACCCAAGCTGTGCAAACAATGAATCATTCTATTACGTGCCAAATTACCCCCACCCCCCTCCCCTACCCATTTTCATTGCTGTGGTTGAGGTAAATTCCAAAGTCGTTGAACCACAGCACCTTTGAGTCAAACAACAAATGTTAACAATCAAAACTATAAATCTTATGCTGCATATTCAAATCTCATATTCCAATTCATTTAACTTAACTCCAGCACACAAACAACCACCACCCCCCACCTTAAAAAAAAAAAAATATATTAAAAAGAGGAATAAATAAAGTAAATGAAAACAAAGAAGATATTTTGAATGACTGACAGCACATTATTTTGAAAACATGACAATAAACTATTTTTAAGCTTTATGACAGGGTACTGAAAATTATACCGTGCATTGCTGGGATGGTAGTGCGAGGCATGGTAGGCGCATAGTTGCTGCCAGGAGAGATCGGGGATTGCAATAGGATCTCCGCCGCTTGAACCCCCGTAACCAACTGGTTGCAGTGCCCGTTGGGCATGTTCACAGAACAACTGCTCACGGCTCGACTGTGCGAGGAAACCGAGAGGGAGGCAGAGTTTACAATATAGGAAATATTGTGATGAATCACTGGAGAGCGATCAAACGGTGTGCTTGGCAAAAAAATAAAATTGGTAATTAACATACATCACGCTTTACCACAAAAGCTATCAAGAAACAAAAAGGCAACCTAATCATCTGGACAAGGAAACGAGCACTCCGGGTGATCTGACATGGCATGGTGTACAACCTATTGAGAGAATTAGAAAAACCTTTCAAAAATAAACCACAAAGGCTGCTCAGTGGTTTAAGTGGGTTAAGTCTCTGCAGGTTTACCTTACTGCTGAGGGCTTGATTTCCAAGGTGAGACAAGGGTGAAGGGCTTTCCTTCTTCTTGTATAATTCAAAGAGAATAGGTGTTTTTATTTGTTTGTTTGTTTTCCAGTGACATGCATCAATAAGAAATATATTAAAATCTCACCAATTTAATGATCTGCCTGCCCTTGTACCATCTTCAGGCTCAGGTCACAAATTTAAAGAAAGGCAAAACAAAAACATTTTAATGGAAATCTCAAACTAAGCTAATCACATTAAATCCTTGGTGACAAGTTGTTAAATCTTACGAAAGCCCCCTTCATTTCATTGAATACAACGCCTTTGAAGATGATGGGAGATGTAGGGTCTTCAGTCTTCATGTGCTCCAGCCTCCAGCCTTCCTGCCTGGGTAAATGTTGTGGGGTTTAGGGAGATGTGAAGAGAATAAATAGTTCAATAAACTGTATGTAGTGTTTGCTGTCTCTAAGCTGTGGTTAATAGCACAACACGTTAGACCGAAGGCACGTCCATCAAACTAAAATACGCAATTTGGTGTCCGTCTGTCTGAACGCGATACATTCGGTCAATGCTTATCCAATCTCAACCAAACTTTACAGGAGGACTAAAGGTCACACGGTGGAGGTCGTAGCGACTTAATATGCTCCTCTCCTCAAGCGGGTTTTAAGCCTTGGGTGACATCTGTGTTAAGGTGTATAGATAGCTTATCGTGGCATTTTTCCAAGGCCGCTTCCAATAACAAAAGTAATAACAACAACAATGATAATAGCATAATATTAATGTTATTACAAAACAATATTAATGCTAACAAGAAAGAAAAATCAGAGATTGCAGAATCTCACCATTACTTGTTTTGTGTGGCAAATAAATGGAATGTACTGAATGAAAGGTCATCGATTGCAAATGAAGGTTCCAAATGATCCGGTTGAGAATGTCTGAAAAGGTCTGAAAAAGTCCAAGTGAGTCTAAAAAGGTCGAAATTTAATATTTAAAGGGTCGGAATTGTCTAAAGGGGTCGAAAATGTATAAAAAGGGTCGAAAGGTCAAAGGGTCATTGGCAGTCTGGGTGATCCGATATATGCAAAACGCAAATATTAAAAGTATTACAAGGCATTAAAAGGTCCGAAAGGGTAGAAAGGAGTCTCAGGGTCGTCAGGGTTCTCAAGGGTCGAAGAGGATCGAAAGGGTTCTAAAGGGTGTAACAGGGTCTATGGGGTCTCAAGGTCAAATGCAATGCATACACATACTGCCAATGTCATGGAATTTATACACATGCTCTCTCTCACGAGGTTTAGATACATAGAAAAATAACAGTTGAACAGTACAAGATTTGAGCAAGTAAAGTAAACCACACCAGAAGTCAAGTTGTTGGAGACGAGGGAAAAACACTGCATCAAGATAGACAGAAAGCAGGTTTTGAAAGTCCTTGGGATTTTGAGTGGAGAATGGGAACATTGTGAAATCACTGCCTGTTGGGTTAGGGAAACACGATTTGATCAACTTGGAAACGACTACAACTGCAGATGCACAAAATAGATATTTACTTTACTTGGGACTAGTTCTAGCCAAGTTAAGCTTTGCTAGAAATAAATAATCTTCACATTTAGCCTGGTAGCTCAAGACATTAAAAAAAAAGGTTTGGCATTACCACCTGTCGGAGAACTTTATTTATATTTCCATTAAAAAAAAAAACATTTTAAAATTGAAATTATTAATACAAGATCCAGGCTCTGAGAAAAGCAAGGTCCCAAAGGGTAAAAAGACACTGACAATGTACTGATGGTGGAGCAGTGGGAGGGAATGACCAAACAAGGGTAGAGGAGAGGAGAGGAGAGAGATGAAGGAAGGAAACAAAGTAACTTGTAAATAAGATAGTTGGGTTAGGTCAGGTTAATGAATATCACAGGAAGTAATGATATGTGATGGTGGTGCAATGTCTACTTGAAGCTATGAAGAGAAAAGTGCAATCAAAATCACCCTGAGAGGTATGGTTCTACAAACAGGAAAGAAAGAGGAACAAAACAGAGGTGGTGACAATAAGCCAAGATTTTCGAGAGTTTAACCAGGAGGGGGTTACTGGAGCAACGAGTGCGTCCTGGAAGAGGTGGGAGGAGAAGGCGCAGAGGGAGCTTGCTGGAGGACAGGCAGTAAAAAAGAAAAAGCAAAAAAAGAAAAAGCAGAAGCCATTGGTCTGTCGACAATGTGAAAGCCAAAGACCTTGTCGTGGAAAACGCCAATAATTCTGAGATCGAGACAGAATCCAGGAGAGACAGGCTGTGAGGCTGGGGTGACAGTACATAACAAATAACGTTCCTCCATCCAGTTCCAGACACATACCTTATAGGCTGTGAGTAGTTACGATCTTTCAAGGCATGTCTTGGTACAATGGAGGATGCCCAGTCTGCAGCTTGGTTTGGAGGTCAGCTTTGATATGCAGTTGCCCGGGCATGGTCATGGCTGATGATGAGGCCAAGAAGTTCAAGAGAAATAACCTCTCCCAGTTGCTGGCCAAGTGAGGAGATAGGTGGATTAATTTGACAATCCTTCCACAGTGACAGTGCGAGACTGAGATTTGCATGGATCGATTTAGCATCACTTACTTTTGCTCCATTTATCAGACCAGCATCTAATCAATTTCAGATCAGCAGAGAGTGAAGCAGCTGCTGTCTGCCTGTGGAAAGGATAGGATACTTTATGATAGAATGTGGAATCCTATGCAAAAAGAAAAAGAGGCTTTTCCAGAACAATGGGGAGAGAAGGAACAAGACTGCACTCAGGATATTGCCCTGAAGCACTCCAGCCTCCATTGAGAGAGGAGAGGGTTCCATTAATAGCAATGCATTGACTGTGAGTGAAGGAAGTCAGAAATCCAAGAGTGAAAGCAGCCTTGTATGCCACAGGCAGAGAGCTTGGCAAGCAAAGAAGGATGGCAAACTGTCAAATTCCTGAGATATGTCCAATGAGACAGTCCTGACCTCCTGATTAACATTTTGGGCCTCCAACCATTGCTGAGAAAGGAGCAGCAGCAAATACAGAGTTTAATGATGAGGACGTAATCCAAAATGAGTGTAAGAGATCATGTTGTTTGAGAACAAGAAAGACTTGTATCATGCAGTCCCCAAACTTGGCAAGCAGAGCAGTATGGCAAAGTGTCAAGTGCCTGAGATATGTCCTGCAGAGAGACAGTCATAACCTTGTTATGTCCAGAGCTGAGTGATCAGGACAGAATCGCAATTGGAAGCAAGCTGCCTGATCTGTAGTTGAGAGGATCACCCTCGTGAACAGGAGTGATGTGTGCTGACTTCCAAGCAGACAGGAGGTGGCCAAAGGAGGACAGTCTAAAGATCGCAGACAGAAAAGCAAGTGCAAGATCTGGGAACATGGACAATGACTGTCTTGGAGTACTCCATCTGTGACAGTCGCTGAAGTAGGATCAAGGCTGGACACAACTTTCTCTGCCGTCTCGGGTAACGAGACACTCCCATAGACAGTGGGTATGAGGGGGTAAAATTGAGACAGATGGAGATGAGTTGGGGACATGACATGTGCAAGCAGACAAGTGGAGACATTCTGCATTGACTCAAGCAGAGTTGCTGCTGTTCTTCTTGTTGTTATAATTATTTAGCCCCGGTCAGTTCTGCTCAAACAGGTCCATCCGTGTCATGGAGCTAACCGATCGATCTCCTGGGAACAACCGAGAGATCCCTCACATCTAAGAAGTTCTCCAGCAGTGTCTGCAGTGATGCTGTGTAAGGCGAGGGAAGGGATTGAGGGGAAGCATGTACCAGAGTGAGACTTGGCAAGGTACAACCATGACTGATGAAGGAGACTGGTTGAAAGGTACTGAAAATTTCCATCGCCGGTCTGACTTGGAATTTGTAAAGGATGAGAAGCTGATGGGAGTTGAAGTACTTATGAGCACTGAAGAGCAAACCAAGTTTCTTGGAGGCAGACTTGGTATTATTGAAGATGTGAGGCTTCCAGGAGAGAATGCTGGAGATGGGGACATAAACATTAATAGAGGAAGACTGTTTGAGTTGAGAGCTGAACGTGAGTGGAGGAGGAGTGGCTGTGTTGATCTTGCTGGATACAACAAAGGTTTGAGTCTTGGATTGATTGAAGGAGAAAAGGTCACCCAAGAAATTGGAGGATGACATTGAGATCATGACTGATGGAGGCAACTGTTGCGAGGCGATTTGCAGCACGTTGTAGAGGACGTACTGCAGCAATGTTAGAGAATTCACATGCCAATGTAACCAGACTCCAAATGTCATGCAAGCAATCAAAAGTGGGAATAAAATCAAAATATTCACTGTAAATCAATGAACAATACAAAGAAAGTTTAAATTCACAATATTTTGAATATTATTGAAAATGTGAAATTCGTTTTTATCCTCTCCAGTCTCCTCGATGTACTTTGACCATTTTATATTTACATCATTTTACTAATGTTGATTATCGACAACGATTTTGTGGCATAAATCCAATGAAAATGAGAAAATAATGTTTTGGCAAATGATAATTACTTTTTTTGTCAACTAGTATTAAGTGCGAAGATACCTCATTTGAAATGGTGGTCTTGGAAGTGGGTCGTGATTCATAAAAAATAATAATAATAATAAATAAAGCAAATAAATATTATATTTTTTAAATGAGACATAGAAGTCCCTTCTAACCCACATTTCAGCTTAGCCAATAATGATAACCAGGCCAAATGAATGTATAAGATAGATTATAGTGCTAACCTAAACCAGAATATTCACAACGTTCTTGAGCCAGAAAAATGACTTGTCCATTAAACTCACTTGTAAACGCATTCATGAATGTTGCAAGTGAGCGAGTGAGCATCTTAAAGAAGGGGTCACGGCAGGTGAATCGTTCCGAGCCGCATAAGACCAGATGCTCCAAGATGTGAGGTACGCCTGTGCTGTCAGGGGCAGGTGTACGAAACTGCACGCTGCTCGAGAGACAAAGCCAAAGCAATGCGAGAGATGTGGGGAGAAGGTGGAGGGGAAGTTTCTAACAGGTTGCAAACGTCATCTGTTGATAAATAAACTTTGTTCGTGGACAGATAAATCACCTAAACAAATTGTTCGGATCATTGCGAGCAAGGTGGAGGTGTTGCGCGCTTGTCGCTTCATGTTTCAGTTTCACCGCCGTGAGCAGAAGATCAGGGACAGAGGTCACCTAAAATGTACAGGGATATTAAGAAACTACACAACAGAAACAGTTTTCAGATCCAAACCCACCATCTCTCCTCCCCTCAATACCTTCTTTATAGAATGCGTATTCAACATTAATGATTAAGGTCGCACAGCAATCATTCTAGAAAGTGACCAATAAAATGAAAAAGACAAACACCGATGAAACAATGAAGTTACCTTTTGGATCGTATATCCTCCAATTTTGCTTCCTTCTGTGTAATTCAGGGCTCGCTGCACGGCCGGTAAAGTACTGCACAACCGTGTCAGGAAACATCTACGGAGAAAATAAATAAATAAAACTCAGGGCGCTCAAGGTCCGCCAACAACCCCCTTCTGGTAAAACTACCAAAATCCCGAATCACTGCTCACCTTCACTCTTCACTCTTTCATTCCTCTTTTTTCCTGCCTTTGGAATAAACTCCCTCACTCTGTTCAATCCCATTCTTCCCTCCAGGCATTCAAAACAGCTGTTCACCACCACCTCTTGTCATCCCCCATTCAAATCCTCGATCTTTTCTACCCCCGATAATCCACCCCAAGCCACCTCCTTCAAATTCCCTGCTTTCCTTCCTGAAAGTCCCTGTAATGTCCATCTTCTATTCCCCATGTTCCCCGTCCATCCCTCTCCCTTCCACAGATCTCCTAATGTCTCTGTTCCCCACTGTTTTGTCCTTCCCACTCCCGCCCTCTTGTCTCATGCCCCCCTTGCTGTGCGTTGTGTGTTAGCTCTCACACGAGCTTCGACAATGTATGCAAAATCAACACAAAAAAAAAAGTGCAAGGGGTGAAACAGCAAATAGTTAAAGGCTGCTTGTGGTGCTTTGAAAAGGAAGCATTTATCGCTCAGTAGCAAGCAAAAAGTGGAGTTGTTGCGAAAGCAAGACGGGGTTTCGGTGAAATGCCTGAGTGAGGAGTATGGCATTGGTACATCGATGGTCTACGATCTAAAGAAACAAAAGGATCAGACATTACAATTTTATGGTAAGAGTGATGCGCCCAAGCTAATGGACAAAAGGAAAACGTCACATCAGCCTCAGACTGCTGAAACAATGCTCATGGAGTGGATCAAGGAGCGCCGTTCGGACAATAATTTTCCCTTGGATCGTGCGATAACCATGACAACCGAAAATGTTTCACATCTCATGCAACATATGGGTACTGCAGTGACTTTTCTTCAGCGAAGCTGTAATTATTGTAGAAATACAGTAATCCTTGCAGACAAGCCAACGAAAGGAGGAGCATTTGGGAAGTGAATACAAATATATTTATTCATTTATTACTAGCAAATACAACCTGTCGTTTCACTGAGGGGTAAAGTAAGGGGGGGGGATAAGAGGAAGGGTGGGAAGAGAGGAGGGGTGGGAAGAGCAAGACATCACCAAATGTCACTATACACTCTGGGAGGGGTAGGTGGGAGAGATTAGTATGGGGCAGAGAGAGAGAGAGAGAGGAGGGGGGGGGGAGTGGTGAAAGGGAGGGGGTTTGGGAGGAGGTATGCGTGAGGGGAGGGGTTCTCGACTTGCATTTGGTAATGGGACTTGTGGAGAAAGGAAGGTGGAGCACAAGATTGAACAAAATGGGGTATGTAAAAACAGCAGCAGAAACTGCCGGGAATGTCCATGGGGATGGAGAGTGGAGGGGGTTTCGGAGGAGGTAAGTGTGGGGTGGGAAGGGAGGCAGCAGTGATTGGAAGGGAAGGCAAGGCAGCATGATGAAGGGAAGGCAAGCAGGTGAGGGGAAGGGAAGCAAGGCAGCGTGAGGGGAAGGGAAGGCAAGGCAGCATGAGGGGAAGGGAAGGCAAGGAGCGTGAGGGAAGGAAGGCAAGGCAGCGGAGGGGAAGGGAAGGCAAGGCAGCGTGAGGGAAGGGAAGGCAAGGCAGCGTGAGGGGAAGGGAAGGCAAGGCAGCGTGAGGGAAGGGAAGGCAAGGCAGCGTGAGGGAAAGGGAAGAAGCAGCGTGAGGGGAAGGGAAGGCAAGGCAGCGTGAGGGGAAGGGAAGGCAAGGCAAGCGTGAGGGAAGGGAAGGCAGGCAGCGTGAGGGGAAGGAAGGCAAGGCAGCGTGAGGGGAAGGGAAGGCAGGCAGCGTGAGGGGAGGGAAGGCAAGGCAGCTTGAGGGGAAGGGAAGGGAAGGGCGGTAAAACACGCCCAAAACAGCAACATTTTCTTTTTAACCACACAGGTTCCAATAAAACCGGGCAGGAGCATTAAAACCCACGCTATCTACTGGCAAAAATCTGCCTGGGGAGTGGTGGGGGAGAGGGGCACAGGTGGGGGAGAGGAGAGAGAGAGAGGCAGAGAAGGGGAAGGGGTAGAGAGGGCTGAGGGGAGAGAGGGGGAGTTTCTGGCAGATGTGATGCCCAGTTTATCGTCCATCCAAGAGACAGCACACACATTGATGAAGCACCCTGCCTGTGAAACACCGGGATGACAGTTTATAGCTGGGTTGTGATTCAAACCCAGGCGAGACAACTTAGACCAAGTGTGCATACCTCTTGGCTATCTGCCATGATGTGGTGATTTAATGCTTTGTAACAACTGAAAACATTTTTTACTCATTGTAATCATCTAATTTATTTTGCTTTCCTAACTCTGGAAATGTCCCCATGGAGAACCGCGTTGCAGTATCACCATGGAAGCTTGAAGAGCACTCGCCAAGTGGTTTAACACTCAAGCAAGCACTCCAATGAAACGGTAAAAGAAACGGAAAAACAAACGTTAAATTTTTTATATGTATTTATCGATGCCAAAGTGACGGGTCATAAAATGAAAAAAAGATCACACAAAAAGGGGAAATGTGATGTAAAATAAAATTGTACATTTTCAGAGAGCCTGGCACAACCCGACGTAACGCATGTCAACGTGGCGCTAAACGCAGGTGAGAGGGCCCTGAACATTGTTCAAGTCAATCGATATTCAGTATTCAGTGACAGTGTGAATATTGTTGGGCACTCTCCAAGTGCCTTAAGCACTCATGCAAGCACTCCATCGAAACGATCGATAAGGAATGGCTGGCTTGGCAAGCGATTTTTTTTTTTGTATCATGGCCTCGAGGCTCGTGTGGAGCTAACACACAACGCACAGCAAGGAGGGCATGAGACAAGAGGGGCGGGAGTGGGAAGGACAAAACAGTGGGAACAGAGACATTAGGAGATCTGTGGAAGGGAGAGGGATGGGGCAGGGAACATGGGGAATACAAGATGGACATTACAGGGACTTTCAGGAAGAAGCAAGGGAATTTGAAGGAGGTGGGTTTGAGGTTGATTAATGGGGGTAGAAAAGATCGAGGATTTGGATGGGGGCAAGTGCAAGAGTGCAAGAGTATCTCCAGTGCAAGAGATAAGAGTGTGGTGAAAGGCTGTTTTGAAAGCCTGGAGGGAAGAATGGGATTGAAGAGAGTGACGGAGTTTGTTCCAAAGATGGGGAAAAAAGAGGAATGAAAGAGTGAAAGTG
>CM068958.1:142168939-142185960 GCA_035128595.1 Eptatretus atami
ACATTTGTTATTACTTTAGCGCTTGATTGGTAAAACCAGTGGGTGCAGCCAGGAGGGGTTATGGGTGCCTGGGCCTCGGGTGGTAACCTAACCAGCAATAGACGAGAACACTTAAATTAAAAACTTGTTTCACGTTTTTAAGCTAAATTGACATTGGCAATTTATTTGTAAGATCATCATTTGTCATTTACATTCCAAGGTGCAGGCAGTTTATCCACAGAAACCGCTACACGAGTACACGTATAACATTACATCGGTCTTTTCCTGGATTGTTTCGGCTAAACTCGTCAATGATTTTTGAGAGGTCTGGTCCCCTCAGTACTTCACCCTCTGCTCATTATTGAAAGCCTATTAAGTCAGTCTTGTCCCATTTGATTCCTGACCTCATCCTGGATACGTTCTAGTTTTGAGAAGGACCGCTCATCCTCACCACTGCGATTCGATAACATCAACAAATGTATCCGAGGGGTATTTTGATGTTTGGGTAAGGCCGTGTGTATGGAGGAAGTGGTACATTCTGCTGACTTTGTTTGTGTGTGGTTTTAAGCTCTGTTGAAGATGCCAGTAAGGTAGAAAACTGGAGAAATTCACTTTCAGTCATGGCTTTGAGATCATTGGGATACGATTGGGCAAGTTCTTCTGTGATTTGCTTGATCTCATGAGTCAAGCGAGGCCAGCTTGGTCAGGAATCCAAATTTGTGGTTGATTTACTTGTATCCCGAAGATGGTGTTTCAAGGCAGATAAATTGTATGATAAATTATGACAAGGAACATCTCAGTCTTGAATTTTTTTTCTTGGGTGACAGCACAGTGTCTTCAGCATCACCATCATCAAAGCAGCATGTGCCTCTGCACTGCAATGAACTTGTTATGCCCACACAGTTTAATCCCAAGGTCTTCAAAATCCTCAAACTCCATCTGCTGGGTCTTGACAAAATCAACAAGAGACTTGAGTGAGGACACTGTGACATTTACATTTATGCTGGTCTCTTGAAGTGAGAGACTGGTCTGGTGAAAGAACTCTAACACTGTTCCAAATAGCAGTGAGTATAGCTGCATCCAGTTCAGCCAGCTTAAGGTATTTGACGGGATGGCCTAAAGCAGTGATCTTCACGATTGTTTTAGAAGGGGCCACTTTTGTCGATAAGAATCGGTGTGAGAGCCGCCACGCCTGCAGAACTCAATAATGGCTGCTATTAGCCCTGCCTCCCACGTTTTTCTTCGTTGTGGTTCACTGGCTGCAAGCATAATTGTTTGTATACTGCAACCAGATCCTAATGTTGTTGTGTCCATTTATGCTTCGTGTTGTAACACTCATTTGAAACAATTGGGTCGATTTCATAGCATTTACGGCGGATTATGATGGCATTTTCACATTTGTGGTATAATCGCCGCACGTCAGGGACCGTACTTTCGGCCACCAGGGGTGCCACTGTGAAAACTGACCAGGGGCTGTTAGAATCCTGACCTAGCATTAAACTGTCATTCTGGTGTTTCACAGGCAGGGTGATTCATCAATGTGTGTGTGTCGTCCCTCGGATGGACGTTAAACTCGGCATCCCGTCTGTCAGCATTCATTGGTAGATGTTAAAGATCCCACGGTGTCCTTCACGAAGAGTCAGCGAGCTATAACCGGCAACATGACTAAATTCCTGCCATAACCAACAGAAGGCATTGCATCAGCGGCACAGCCACGCACAGAGCCATTTATGCCACCCCGCAGCCTCATGCTGCATACGAAAGAAGGAGCTTGTCAAGGATTGATTCAACTCTTTGTGCTCCACATCAGTAACCAGGTATTGCAACACTTCGCATCTTGGAGTGTAACCTTTGAAAAGGTCGAGTACCTGAAAGCTACTTTGACAACAGACAGTCTGAAAGACTTCAGTTTTCACAAAGTAGTCACCAGCGATACATTGATGCAGAGAGAAGTGCACATATTGTGTCAATAGTAGAATAATCTGAAGACCACTGAAATGCATTCGGAGGCACTTTCCTCCACAAGGTTGAGTGAGTGAGCTGCACATGGTATAAACGTCACATATGGGCATTACTCCCTGATATATTTTGGACACTAATTAGTTTCCCACTCATCCGCCCCTGCATGGTCACCTCTCCGCTTGCCCCCCTGGTGACTGACCCCATTCCTCCCCACCCCTTAATCCTCATTTGGTGCAGCTATAGATCGTCTTGTTTGCCTGTTAGCCGCTTAGCCCTTCATGAATAGCAAGAGATGTTCAGTTCTGTCGGACTTGTATTGTGACTCTCGAGCAAGATTCTCATCAAGCCCTTCATTATAAGATGACACACTAATATCAGGAAGAATTGAAAAAGAACATGACGTCATTGATAATATAATAATAAGGATCACTATCACAGAACTGGAATATCATTGAAAATGAGCAAAAATGAATTTGACTCTGCATGTTGTGAAACGGGTTTATAAGGTGAGGTCGAGCAACATGAAACAGACAAACATGGCATTTCAAATGATCGAAAGTAAGGTTTTACGAGATAGGATTTTTTCGTTTTCATCGGCCTATCTGTTTTGTATGCACGCAATTGTGGCAGAAATGTTGATCTCAGCACGAATCCATGACCTTTGAGGAAGTCAACAAACCTGACTCCACGATTTGAATTTTCGGACTGACTGATCGAGCCAGATTGGTGTTTTGGTGTCAGGTCAGGCCAGATTAGATCTGTGACTTGCTACAGGTATCATGTAAACCTGTACTAACCTGTTCCATGGTCGGGTTGTCGGCGACGAAACGGTCTTCCCCACCAGGTTTTTTGGTGAGGAGGGTGTTTGGTTATGGACACCCAGCAGGATTTAAACAAAACCTGTCAAAGGGCGGAGGAGCTCCTTGTGAGCCAACTGCCATCCATATCTAGTGCCCAACTGTGTCTGCGGATGTCCTCCTGTAGTTGGGTTACTTATTATTAGGAGGTTGGTGGCAGGATTTGCACTCCAGCCACCGTAAAACACTTCATTCCGCAAAACACAAAAACGCAAAGAAATCTGAAAACCCACTCCGTGGGAGTACCTCCTGTGCAGCTTCCCTTCGCAGGGCAGCTCACCGGATGACGGGATGGCAAAGCCTTTGGGACCCCCAATCTTTGATGATAGGAGGGAAACCACGGGGTAACATTCCCGGGTCAGATTGCGGGGAGAGTGTGCGGAGTGGTGCTGAGGTGTCGTCCATCAGACGGCGGTCTCCTTGGGTAACCTGACGCGGTCCCTTCGTGGGTGCCTGGAATGTCCTATCCCAAAGAGAGGGTGATCACCTGTCTCTGTTATCATCTGAGCTCAAGCGTTTGGAATCGGTATTGCAGCACTCTCTGAGGTTCGGAGACCGGATTGCGGCGAGATCATGGTGGGTGTTACACCTACTATTGGTCTGGTGCTCTGATGGTTACCATTCCCAAGGAGTTGCTGTTGCTGTGTCCAATAAGCTGACTCCAATGATAATTGAGGTAACACCGGTCAATGAGCGTATTTAATTATGAGACTAAGGATTCGTCACTCCTTAGGTGTCATTTCCCTGGTCTCTGTTTATGCTCCGACTGAGGCGAGTGATCTCACCATGAAGGATGCATTCGACGCCACGCTCGAGTCTGTGTTGTCAGTGCCAGACGAGATACACTTCTCGTCTTAGGGGATTACAATGCATCGACTGGAACTGAAAGGTATGGTTATGAGACGTGTGTTGGTCCCCATGGATCAGGATATTGAACCAGAATAGCACTAAGTTCCTTGATTTTGCAACAAGTCATGGACCTGGGGTGGCCGGTTCATGGTTTCAGCGCCCACAAGCTCATCGCTGGACTTGGTATTCCAACGCTGGCGGTGTGGCAAAGGAGATTGACCATGTCCTCGTTGATGGTTGCTGGAGGATGATCCAGAACTGAAGGGTCTACCGGAGTGCTCAGTTCCTCAATACTGACCACCGGCTTGTGTAGCAACTCTGAAGTTGCAGCTTAAATCCAGGAGAATGGTACCATCCCAGTCTTGGCTGGATGTTGCAAGCTCAAGGATGAGAGGGTAGCTGAGGAGTTTGCGAACAAGCTGAGTGGAGATTTGAGGGGTCTGGTGCTTTGGGAGGTCCTGAAGAGTTGTGGAGTGCCTTCAAGACCACCGTCCTTGATGTTGCCGGTGGATGCCTTGGAACTACCGCCAGCGTTGGAATACCAAGTCCAGCGATGAGCTTGTGGGCGCTGAAACCATGAACCGGCCACCCCAGGTCCATGACTTGTTGCAAAATCAAGGAACTTAGTGCTATTCTGGTTCATAGTTCCTGATCCATGGGGACCAACACACGTCTCATAACCATACCTTTCAGTTCCAGTCGATGCATTGTAATCCCCTAAGACGAGAAGTGTATCTCGTCTGGGACACTGAACAACACAGACTCAAGCGTGGCGTCGAATGCATCTTCATGGTGAGATCACTCGCCTCAGTCGGAGCATAAACAGAGACCAGGGAAATGACACCTAAGGAGTGACGAATCCTTAGTCTCATAATTAAATACGCTCATTGACCGGTGTTACCTCAATTATCATTGGAGTCAGCTTATTGGACACAGCAACAGCAACTCCTTGAATGGTAACCATCAGAGCGACCAGACCAATAGTAGGTGTAACACCCACCATGATCTCGCCGCAATCCGGTCTCCGAACCTCAGAGAGTGCTGCAATACCGATGTCCAAACGCTTGAGCTCAGATGATAACAGAGACAGGTGATCACCCTCCTTTGGGATAGGACATTCCAGGCACCCACCCGAAGGGACCGCGTCAGGTTAACCCAAGGAGACCGCCGTCTGATGGACGACACCTCAGCACCACTCCGACACACTCTCCCGCAATCTGACCCGGGAATGTTACCCGTGGTTTCCCTCCTATCATCAAAGATTGGGGGTCCCAAAGGCTTTGCCCAATCCCGTCATCCGGTGAGCTGCCCTGCGAAGGGAAGCTGCCACAGGCGTACCTCCCACGGAGTGGGTTTTCAGATTTCTTTGCGTTTTTGTGTTTTGCGGAATGAAGTGTTTTACGGTGGCTGGAGTGCAAATCCTGCCACCAACCTCCTAATAATAAGTAACCCAACTACAGGAGGACATCCGCAGACACAGTTGGGCACTAGATATGGATGGCAGTTGGCTCACAAGGAGCTCCTCCGCCCTTTGACAGGTTTTGTTTTTAATCCTGCTGGGTGTCCATAACCAAACACCCTCCTCACCAAAAAACCTGGTGGGGGAGACCGTTTCGTCGCCGACAACCCGACCATGGAACAGGTTAGTACAGGTTTACATGATACCTGTAGCAAGTCACAGATCTAATCTGGCCTGACCTGACACCAAAACACCAATCTGGCTCGATCAGTCAGTCCGAAAATTCAAATCGTGGAGTCAGGGTTTGTTGACTTCCTCAAAGGTCATGGATTCGTGCTGAGATCAACATTTCTGCCACAATTGCGTGCATACAAAACAGATAGGCCGATGAAAACGAAAAAATCCTATCTCGTAAAACCTTACTTTCGATCATTTGAAATGCCATGTTTGTCTGTTTCATGTTGCTCGACCTCACCTTATAAACCCGTTTCACAACATGCAGAGTCAAATTCATTTTTGCTCATTTTCAATGATATTCCAGTTCTGTGATAGTGATCCTTATTATTATATTATCAATGACGTCATGTTCTTTTTCAATTCTTCCTGATATTAGTGTGTCATCTTATAATGAAGGGCTTGATGAGAATCTTGCTCGAGAGTCACAATACAAGTCCGACAGAACTGAAACATCTTGCTATTCATGAAGGGCTAAGCGGCCCAACAGGCAAACAAGACGATCTATAGCTGCACCAAATGACGGATTAAGGGGTGGGGAGGAATGGGGTCAGTCACCAGGGGGGCAAGCGGAGAGGGTGACCATGCAGGGGCGGATGAGTGGGAAACTAATTAGTGTCCAAAATATCATCAGGGAGTAATGCCCATATGTGACGTTTATACCATGTGCAGCTCACTCACTCAACCTTGTGGAGGAAAGTGCCTCCGAATGCATTTCAGTGGTCTTCAGATTATTCTACTATTGACACAATATGTGCACTTCTCTCTGCATCAATGTATCGCTGGTGACTACTTTGTGAAAAACTGAAGTCTTTCAGACTGTCTGTTGTCAAAGTAGCTTTCAGGTACTCGACCTTTTCAAAGGTTACACTCCAAGATGCGAAGTGTTGCAATACCTGGTTACTGATGTGGAGCACAAAGAGTTGAATCAATCCTTGACAAGCTCCTTCTTTCGTATGCAGCATGAGGCTGCGGGGTGGCATCAATGGCTCTGTGCGTGGCTGTGCCGCTGATGCAATGCCTTCTGTTGGTTATGGCAGGAATTTAGTCATGTTGCCGGTTATAGCTCGCTGACTCTTCGTGAAGGACACCGTGGGATCTTTAACATCTACCAATGAATGCTGGCAGACGGGATGCCGAGTTTAACGTCCATCCGAGGGACGACACACACACATTGATGAATCACCCTGCCTGTGAAACACCAGAATGACAGTTTATAGCTAGGTCAGGATTCTAACAGCCCCTGGTCAGTTTTTCACAGTGGCAGCCCCTGGTGGCCGAAAGTACGGTCCCTGACGTGCGGCCGATTATACACAAATGTGAAAATGCCATCATAATCCGCCGTAAATGCTATGAAATCGACCCAATTGTTTCAAATGAGTGTTACAACACGAAGCATAAATGGAACACAACAACATTAGGATCTGGTTGCAGTATACAAACAATTATGCTTGCAGCCCAGTGAACCACAACGAAGAAAAATACGTGGAGGCAGGGCCTAATAGCAGCCATTATTGAGTTCTGCAGGCGGTGGCGGCTCTCACACCGATGTCTTATCGACAAAAGTGGCCCCTTCTAAAACAATCGTGAAGATCACTGCTTTAGGCCATCCCGTCAAATACCTTAAGCTGGCTGAACTGGATGCAGCTATACTCACTGCTATTTGGAACAGTGTTAGAGTTCTTTCACCAGACCAGTCTCTCACTTCAAGAGACCAGCATAAATGTAAATGTCACAGTGTCCTCACTCAAGTCTCTTGTTGATTTTGTCAAGACCCAGCAGATGGAGTTTGAGGATTTTGAAGACCTTGGGATTAAACTGTGTGGGCATAACAAGTTCATTGCAGTGCAGAGGCACATGCTGCTTTGATGATGGTGATGCTGAAGACACTGTGCTGTCACCCAAGAAAAAAAATTCAAGACTGAGATGTTCCTTGTCATAATTTATCATACAATTTATCTGCCTTGAAACACCATCTTCGGGATACAAGTAAATCAACCACAAATTTGGATTCCTGACCAAGCTGGCCTCTCGCTTGACTCATGAGATCAAGCAAATCACAGAAGAACTTGCCCAATCGTATCCCAATGATCTCAAAGCCATGACTGAAAGTGAATTTCTCCAGTTTTCTACCTTACTGGCATCTTCAACAGAGCTTAAAACCACACACAAACAAAGTCAGCAGAATGTACCACTTCCTCCATACACACGGCCTTACCCAAACATCAAAATACCCCCTCGGATACATTTGTTGATGTTATCGAATCGCAGTGGTGAGGATGAGCGGTCCTTCTCAAAACTAGAACGTATCCAGGATGAGGTCAGGAATCAAATGGGACAAGACTGACTTAATAGGCTTTCAATAATGAGCAGAGGGTGAAGTACTGAGGGGACCAGACCTCTCAAAAATCATTGACGAGTTTAGCCGAAACAATCCAGGAAAAGACCGATGTAATGTTATACGTGTACTCGTGTAGCGGTTTCTGTGGATAAACTGCCTGCACCTTGGAATGTAAATGACAAATGATGATCTTACAAATAAATTGCCAATGTCAATTTAGCTTAAAAACGTGAAACAAGTTTTTAATTTAAGTGTTCTCGTCTATTGCTGGTTAGGTTACCACCCGAGGCCCAGGCACCCATAACCCCTCCTGGCTGCACCCACTGGTTTTACCAATCAAGCGCTAAAGTAAAATACCAATAGTAGACATGAATCACATCCATAGCACACAACTTCAGGAAAACACTCTGATAAGGACATATCAAGTAAAAGAACGAGAAGCTGACTGTTTAAAGTAAACATATCCTATTATTAACTGATTTCAAGGAAATTATCATATCAACCCCTCTAGTCTAGAATCTTCTGACGGTAGTGTGTACAAGTGTGCGTTGATCATTGTGGCACCTGTCCTTTAATACCACAATTACAAACTCCACAATACAGTACTTCAGTTTTATTGCCACAGGAAAAATTATTTCACTTGAAAGCAGCTCTTCAAACATCCCCCTCAATGCAAAACGCAGACCAACATTTGCCTTTGTTGACCAATCAAGAATTCAAAGTGAGACTCTGTTCCGAAAGCTTCTTCTTGTTTATGTGCTCGGGACTCAGCCTTGGAATCCCTGAAACAAAAATAAACAAACAAACAAAACCGTTTATTCAAACCGTTCATGTTAGCTCTTTACCAAGCCTTCAAAGTACCATCAGGTCAGTGGATGGAGAAAGCAATTTAAAAAACAAAAATGCAATCGGTAAAGTTTACACCCGGAATATTACAAAACACAATTTGCAATGGTATGTATAAACCTTCCAAAATTTTATTTATATCGAGCCATTTTACCCAAAAACAAAAGTTACACAATGACCTTTTAAAAGACGTATGTTTTCCCCGAAAAACATACATTTGTAACATTGTAATTTGGGGGAAAAGGTCAAAAAGGGGAAAACATTTTTAAACTCTAAATTTGATATTGGGTCATTACTGGTGGAACCTTTCGCCATCTTTCAACTTTGCTTTCGGTGGGAAGTGTGGGGATTTGTCTCCAGTGTTAGTTTTGCATTTGGCTTTGAACATGCAATAAAGGAACTCATCATGTGGAACGCTGTGGGCACACGACCTGTGACAGGTAACGGACAGACTTTATGGTGAGTCCATCCGAAATTTTGTAGAAACCAAAGTTTCCAAAATGATGATGAACCGTATTATTTTCCAGGTTACAGTTATATATATATATATAATATATATATATATTTTTTCCTCACGTCATCATTCGACATCTCTAATCGGGCACGACATAAACAGTGCCAATTTGCAATTATAAAATTAAAGGTCACACTTTTAATCCACCATTCGTCCAAGGTTAGAGAAAATGTTGAAGCCATTCTACCATGTTCTAATTGTTCATGATATGCGACACTGAAAATGCAAATTCACAAAGAAGCGTAGCCAGAAACACATGCATGCAGTCATCAAAATGACAGATTTAAAAAGGTCAAACAGCAAAACCCAAAAAGTTCTCAACTCCACTGTTGGCCGATACTCACGTGCCGTTTTAGTGAGGAAAAGGTGAGTATAGCATGGCTTTTGGAAGGTCCAAATCGCAACTTCTCAAACAGGTGAATGCTCCTCTCCTACTATAATAGGCCCATTTACCAAGAAACACTGCAAGTACCCAGTGTTCTCGCAATATTGTACCCAAATGTCACCCACAAACTTTGTGATTCTCGAAGAAAATTTGAAATGCAATGCGAAAATGGCAATTTGTCGAACAATGCAATTCACAGATCAAAACGCAACTTTGATTTTTGAAATCAGGTGATGTCGTCAAAAGATTCATGGCAATCCATAACTTCTGGAAGGCATGCAAGGCAACTGTGCCTTCCCAAAAAAATAAAAATAAAAATGCAAGCCTACTATCTGCCCACATAAATCAGGATTAGGGAAGAGGGAGGCAGGGGAAGAATGCAATGGAGAAAGTGAATGGGATGAATGCATCCATTGTTTGAGACGAAACGAATGCTGTTTTTTTTTTGCAAAACATTTTCTCCCATTTGATGAGAACTTTTGGCAGTGCTGCCGTTTCATTCTCATAATTTCCGTGCCAATCCGAAGTTGTTCTGAGGGCGTTAAGAGTGGACGATGAAGTGTTGACTATTAACTGTGGATGCGACAAGATCGGGCAGGGAAAGCAAATTAATCCTTCCCTGAGGGTCATGGAGCCAGCTGGGTTTTAACTGACAATCCATTCATGACACGTAATTCTCCTGAGGCTTGCATGATGCCTTCCAGAAGCTACGGACCCAAATCCTTAATACCTCAGCTGGGTTTCAACTCAAACTCTGGGATCCCATCTGATGTCCTCACCACTAGGCCACCGCCGTTTCCACATTTATATTTTCATGACATCTGAGTATGGCACCTTCAATGGTAGTGTTAATTTGGAACAGCAAAAAAAAAAAATTATCTAATAATTGCATCATCACGAGATGATGATCACGGTTTAAAAAAATATATATACAAAAAAAAAATAACTTGAAAATAGAATAAAATCAATCAATCAGGTCGATTGCATGCTCTTGAAAATAATTGCAGAGAACAGGGAAACAGATGAAATCACTCCTGGGGTGATAAAGCCAACTGAATATTGTCTGGAAGTAAGAATTCATCAAAATAGAGGGCGAATGGAAGTAAGGTTACAGATGAAATTTTAATTGGCATGTTAAATAAATGTTATATTTTATCCAAAAAGCAGCTGGACAGAAATAGTAAAGTTCTTGATGAGTAATCAATGAATACACTAAAAATATGACAAGGTATGCAATACATAAAATCTGACTTGAGGAATAACTTGGACATCACGCAACGCAAAATTGGCGGTCACATCTGAAATTTGAATAAACTTTCTCCGTAAATAACACAAAGAGAACTGTGTTAAAGGTTCTTGTTCTCAGTCTCTACCTCTACGATCATACAGAGATTTATCCACAGAAAGCCCTTTTGTAGCAATTTGTCCATTTATGCTCCACGCCCCACCCGTGTTTGTGTGTGATGTGGCATGTCTGGCAATGTTTGATCTGACGTTTTTATCAAGTTATTCACACTCTCGATTTCACATTTTTTAAATTTAAATTTTATTTTTGAACCAGTTTGTCTCTGGCACTGCACCTCTGCTCCGTTACAATCCGGTCATAATAACGTACAAGCCAATTATTTGAGTGTACGTTGAAAACATTCCACATGTTTTGCAGCTTCTTCACACCATTAAACTGTGTCTATACCTTTGTTTCATACTATTACAACAATAAAATAAGAATGTTTTCTTACAAGGAACTTCAACACAAGAGGAGGCCATTAAGCCCTTAAAAGTCTGCACAATGGTTGCCAACATATGGTTGTTCGTCCATGCTCCAGCCTATTAAATGCCGAGCGTCAAGCAAGGAAGCAGCCCCTACCACTTTTAAAGTCTTTGGTAAGACTCGGCCAGGGTTCGAATCACCGACCTCCCAGACTTAGAGCGGACTCTCGACCCATTACGCCACCGAGTCAGGTTGATGCTCCTCTAGCTATATTTGTTGTGCTGCTCAACTGGAACTCCTTGCTGGTGTACCGCTTTCCCCCATCCTACAATCTTCCGCAATTCAAGAGGAATGTTAACAAATTTCTTCTGGGTTCTTTCAAACTCCCCCTGTCTAGCCCCCACCAAGAGTGACTTTTGGCCTTGTAGCACGAGTTCCATAAAAAAAGGAAGAAAAAAAAGAAAGAAAATAAAAAATATTCTCAGATGGGAAAGTTGTCTGAACGTTGGTGAATGTGCGCAATTATCACTTGGTCTGCAATTTCCCCTGAACTGATTAATTTACTCAAAGTGAATGGCAACAGTTATGCAGTGGACTTGTGCTTTCGGCAAGATCTCTCAATCGTTTTGAGAAGGCAGATTACACAAGCTTGCTCAACTACATCGAACAAGTATCATTCAAAATCAGAGATGGGGGTCCGGTATTGAAAGAAAAAGTGCACTTCAATTTTGCTTAAGATTTTAAAATTATGTTTCGGGCCTAACAAAAACAAAAACAAAAACAAACAAAAAACATCGAGCAAGTACAACATCCTGCAATTTGTTTTGATTATTATTTATTATTGCATATACAACATGTGGTTAAGATTACTCCAAGCACCAACTCCCTGCGGGAGCAGCTGGGGTGGGCAGGTGAGGGTCATGTTATCATCTTTATGAATTATGATTAGTAAGACCACAGCAGAGCACCCACCTCCATGGGTGATCTTGTTCCGAGCATGCAACATGTTCTTCTGACATGTCCCTTTATTTGGGCGGTGTATAGGCAACAGACCACTGCCTCGATCTATCCCGAAAATAAAAACCCGGGTTATGTATGTGAAGCAAAAAACATGTGTTCCGCTTATGTGCATATATAATACATTATGGTTGTTTAGCTCGGATAATTTAAATTGCACCTGCCCTCTCCTCAAAGGAAGAAAATAGCAAGATGGTCGGAATTTCTCATTTCTTTTCCAAAACTTGATGGAATCAAATGAAACGTGCACGTGCACAACTTCAGGGTGCCCTCATTAATCCCTGAAAGTTTCAGCTTCCTACGTAAAATCCCCTCGGAGTAGATCATACATACATACTTACACTTCCTCCATGATATATAGATGTCTGGTGTACTTCGTTGCATAAATGTCGGTGGTACAGTATGACCAAGTTCCCCTTCTCCTGTAAAATCACTAAATAGATGATATCTTACCCCCTCTTTCAACAAATTATTAGAATGAATGGTAAAATTGGTCAAGTGGATAAAATCAGCACCTTTCTCCAGATTACACCTCCTGAGACCATGCTCCCACCTTTCTCCTCAAATTCCTCTCTTTGTGCTGTGATGCATCCTTTTGTTGTCCCATCGACCGAGTTCCCTTTGCCCAATTTTGCGTATCGATTTATTGCCCTGTAATTCTGGCTTTCCATGAGCCTCGATAAATGTAGATATATCTATCTATAATTCCAGCAATCTCTGTGTGTCTGTCTGTGACCGCTGTTTCTCGACAATCACTGGTCCGATCTAATTGAAACTTGCCAGGTATATTGCTGGGGACCTGAGGATGTGCCTTTTCAAGGTTTGATATGAATCGGACAAGTGGTTCCCAAGTTATGGCCATTTATTTACCAAACCAATGACAGGACACGTTGCTGCGTAGGCGTGGCCGATGGGGAAAGGGCGCCTAGTTACCAACGACAGGAACGTTGCTTGGCGTTTTGCACCCACAGTATCTCTCTTCTATCTATCTATAATTCCAGCAATCCTTGTTTGTTTGCCTTTCAAAAGGTTTGAAATTAATCGGACAAGTGGTTCCCAAGTTATGGCCAAGTCAGAGCGCGTTCCCCATTACGGGTTACAACGTACGGACTTCCGGATAGTGATGACTTACTGTATTCTAATAATTTCTCGATTTCTTATGTGCATTTATAGATAAACACAATGCCCCAATCCAGTCGTCATTTACGAGAGCGAAGGAACAGTCTGTGTGGTTGTTTGAAAGTTTTTTTTTTTTGCACATATGGCCACGCATGTACGGCCACGCACGTACGGGTACGCGGAGAGCGAAGGAACGGCCTGTGTGGTTGTTGTTTCTGGCACGCGTTTGAAAGTTTTTTGTTTGAGCGAAGGAACGGCCTGTGTGGTTGCTTCTGGCATGCGGTTTGAATATTTTTTTATTTTTTTTGCACGTACGGCCACGCACGTACGGGCACGCGAGAGCGAAAGAACGGCCTGTGTGGTTTGTTGTTTCTGGCATGCGGTTTGAAAGGTTTTAATTTTTTTTTTTTGCACGTACGGCCACACACGTACGGGCACGCACTAGTATTTCAAAATGCACTTCAACTTGTCCGATTCAATTGCTTTTTATGATAGCCATCAAATATTCATGATGCAACAGATACTTTGGTATGAGAGGTTGCAAATGTTTTAGAGCCACGGCAGTTAGGTGTCACATCTGTTTACATCAGTTTGTTATAATGATCTTTAAATTGTAGCTCAGCAATTAACTCGTTATGCCTGGCGTTGGCTTAATGGCGAGAGTGGCGGGCTTGGGATCCGAGGGTCCTGGGTTCAAATCGTGCTTGGCATTTGAATTAATACGAGTTGGGGTTGACTCGGTGTGTCATCCCAATAAGGTCGGCAAAATGAGTACCAGCTATTTTTTTCTATAATAACAAGTGTCAATATATCCTGAAGAGTTAATGGAAATCTCTAGAAAGTGCTTAAACTCTAGAACTCAACTCAACTCAAACTTAAACTCAACTCTAGAAAATGGAAATCTCCATGCACGTCTCCATGGTATCCTGCGCCGGAGTGGCGACCCGTCCAGGATTGTGCCCAATAGCCCAAGAGACTGCTTAGGGCAGCACCAACGCTCTGCACAGAGTATGGTCAAAATGGATGGATGGATGGATGGAATCAACTCGTACTTTAAGGTTGGATATACATTGGGATACAAAAGTCTGAATCCAGTAGCAAGTTTATCAAATAAAATGTGATAAAATAAATCGTTATACACAAATATGAACTAAAAGCACTTTCTAGAGATTTCCATTAACTCTTCAGGATATATTGACACTTGTTATTATAGAAAAAAATCGAATATGTTTTTATATATTGTTGCGTTTTTGGAAGACCCCGTGGCTCGATGACAGAAAGCGGACCTTAGTGACGACATAGGCGAAGGCAATAAGATCCCTGGCCGAGCAGTTCGTAAGAGTTTGAAATTAACGTTCTGAGTTCTGAGCGAGGGAAGAATATAATCCAGAGAGCCCTGTTCTGAAGAATCAAGCATCAGTTCAGGCTGCCGGTTCAGAGAGTTCAAGTTGAACCCCGTCAAGCGTTCAGGGAATGTGATGCTGAGAAGTACCAGGCGGAAGAAACATGGAGCCACGGGTTTCCAGGCATTGTTACCACCTCCTTCCTGACCAAATCTCCTCAGAACTGACATCTCTCCATGCACGTCTTTACACATGCACCTTACATCCTTGCATCTTTCAGCGCACACACTTCATCGACTCATACTGTTGTGGAGTGTCAACCGAGTCCACAACAGTTCTTGTCAGAGCTCAAATTACAAGCACCCGCATACACCGCACCTCCAACCTGCACTTCTTAATCACCCACACCATACACCTTGGTCGTTGCAAGTGAGCCGTCTGGCTCATATACGGGATGGTCAACACCATGCCCCACCTACCTCGCTTTATCTGTCTATCACCCTTGCTTATCTTGTCTCCCAGAGTGACTGAGGCACCTGTGTCTGGAGATTCATGTTAAGGTGACTGACTAAGAGGGAGGGGGGGGGGGGGGGGGTTGTGCTTCAGGGTAAGATCTATCTTTGTGACTACGTGCCCTTTGCAAAAAGCTTATATAAACTTTCCAAACTGCCCGATCATCTATTTCTCCGTTGGTTAGACACTCGTGTATAAATAGTGGAGGGGAGTTTTACCCCACTGTTTCACTACGGTTAGGATTAGTCAATGCCCCACTGACGGTAACGCTCGACTGTGCTGATTGGACAGGAGTGGGGTGTTGAGAAGCACGGTTCCCCATCTGGGGCGATTAATTTGCCTGGAAGGTAATGCGGGAGTTGGACACGAGGACTCGATCTAAATGAATTCTCTTGGATGGCATCCATGGTTGCTTAGCAAGTAGTCGTGCCGAGCAGTTATCTTCGGCCCATCGGCTTCAGGGTTAAAGGTCGGAAAGCGGGTCCGAGAAGCCCCTTCTGAACCAGCCACCAAACTGGTAACAATATACAGTAATACCTTACCATACGCTGTTTCTCAGCACGCTCGTTTCGATTTTACACTCCTTGTACATTATGACAACCTCCCGAATTGAATCACCGTTGCAGTTTTCGGACTGGTTTGGCAGTTCTGTTGCAGTTTTGCAGTCGTGGAGTTCTAGAGTTGGAGAGTTAAACTTGGGCTTCAAAGGGTTAGCATCACTCGACACTCGCTCTTTCCGTTAATTGACGGGATGGGGTGGCCAGACCTCGAGACGAGGATGCCGCCTTGTTGCCCCACTCTGCCATCCTGCTACTGGGACACATCTTCCTGCTCACCCCGAGCCTGCACATCCACAAGCTTTGTACCAGCCGTAAGTCCTTGCCTGCCCCTTTGTTTTGTGTGACTCTTACTTATTAGTGGTGCCATAGTTGGGTTAGGCTTTTGTGTTTATTTCCTTTCATTGTATACAAGTAGTACAGGCATTTTAGCAGAAATATTTGGTCAACCTCACACAAATTGCAACAAAAGCAAACTCAAAAAAGAGAGAGAATAAACACATGACAGGCGAGCTTCTGGCTGCACAAACACTCCATGTGACAATGATGAGGATGATGACGACATTGTCGAGTTCTAACTTTAATACGCTTGATTTTCTTAACATGTATAGTAAGTTTATAATGGATGTAGTTTCTGAGTTTAATGCAAATTTTCATTTTCATTTCGAAACCTTCGTCAGGCAGATGTGATTGCCCCGAGTGGAATTGTGAATTTTGTCATGTTTCAATGATTTACATAATTATATTGTATTGCCATAGACTGGATTTCATCTTGTGTCTTCAACGTTTCTTATTTTTTTTGTGCAGGAGCCAAAATCAGTATCAGGTAATATTTTTTTTTTCGGGACAAAAAAATTGACATTTTTGGACAAAAAAGCTATAATTTTTTATTTTACCCTCAATACTTTTCACTTTTTTATAATTGTTTTTGTATATCAATATACTGACCATAACTAGAAACAATTAGAATGGCAGAAAACATATATTTACATATTAAAATATCAATCTTTACAATTTTCTCATTTTCCCCGAGCCGGGTGGCGGCCATATTGGATTTCCATGATTTCAGGACTTTCCCCCCGAGGATCCCTTAGGACTTTTTTTCTGTCACTGAGGACATATCAGGAATCAAAATCTGTTGAGTTTGCTTTTGTTGCAATTTGTGTGAGGTCATCCGACATTTTGCCTGACTAAAGTGTCTGTGCCTCACTACTCGTTGTCCTTCGAGTGCCTGGTCTGTTCCTATTATTTATTTATTTATAAGCGCCTCATCTCCCCTCCATATACCTTTAACAAACCATTTTCATTGAAAATAAAATGTTTTCCCGTTTTCTG
>CM068958.1:142190765-142219527 GCA_035128595.1 Eptatretus atami
GACTCAACAGATTTGGTTTCTGAATATGTCCTCAGTGACAGAAAAAAAGTCCTAAGGAATCCTCCAGGGGGAAGTCCTGAAATCATGGAAATCCAATATGGCCGCCACCCGGCTTTGGGCGAAAATGTGAAAATTGTAAAGATTGATATTTTAATATGTAAATATATTTTTTTCTGCATTCTAATTGTTTCTAGTTATGGTCAGTATATTGATATACAAGAATAATTATAAAAAAGTGAAATGCATTGAGGGTAAAATAAAAAAGTATAGCTTTTTTGTCCAAAATGTCAATATTTTTCCCTAAAAAATATTTTGACTTGAGAAAGTTTGTTCATATAAGAACATATGTATCCCCAGGCATACATA
This sequence comes from Eptatretus atami, assembly GCA_035128595.1. Classification (NCBI taxonomy): domain Eukaryota; kingdom Metazoa; phylum Chordata; class Myxini; order Myxiniformes; family Myxinidae; genus Eptatretus; species Eptatretus atami. The sequence continues at coordinate 142,191,132 of CM068958.1, forward strand.
CTATACATTTCCAGATACAGGGACATTAGTACAATCCTCTGGTGAAAGAATTAACACACAATATTAATTTTTATTGAATTTATTTCCATTTGCCTACCCCTACCCCTTAATTTGAAATATGTGCACTTGTGCGTATTCGGTCCAAACAAAGGATAAACGCCTGGCTATAGCTAACACATTAATAGGATTAAGACAAATTCTGATTTTAAATACTGTTACGGTGCCGGGCGTCGGCCGCCAGTCAACCGTTCCGACGGAGCCGCAAGTCGAGTCGGCCCGACCGATCGCCCGGAATATAGATCGCCCCCGGATAACTCCGAGTCGACGGGTCCTTGTACAAGAACCGAAATACGCCAATCGGGGGAGATCACGTGGGGTAGGGTTGATTGCCAATCTTCAATTTACCTAAATACCCACGTGATCCAACTACCGGGTATTCCACCCTCGACGGAACAAGCCGCTTAAGCGAGCCTGTCCCGTGTGCGATTCCGAGCGGCTTAATCGCCGAGAACCGTCGGTCCAAATGTCCCCCTTTTACGGCAAACCAACGGCTTTCCAACTACCAACACACGAAATGCTCAGTCAATGAAAGAATTGACGCGACGAACTGAAAACATTTAACAATTGGGTATTTATTAATAATAATGGGGAACTAGGGAAGCACGTAAGAGCAGAACTATACCGACTATACGAAATGCAATGCAAAGATTTACAGCACACAAAGCACTTAATAATTTCCTACTTATTAGACGGGCCCACGGACACACGTACGCACACACACACCCAGAAATGGTGGCTGAGGCCTTTAATAACGAGCTCCAGCTCGGAGGACAGGTGAGCTGAAACCAGGACCTATCTCGAACTTCTCCCTCGTGTGGTCTTCAAGTTGTTCGGACCCGGGCTCCAGCGAGAGGAGCTGGACCCAATCGCCGTGAGCCGCGATCCTTTCTGAGCTCCAGCGAATCTCCGCGCTTCTCAACACGTGCTGGTGAGACGAGGCGGCCGATCCTTCCCGTCGATGCGCCGCTTCCCCGAGGAACCACCTCCAAGATGAGGTCGATGAGTCGCACCAAGCCGGGAACCAAACGGAGAACAAAGAGCTCCACGAACCAAGAAGAAGAAGCCACCACTCGCAGCTCGAGCCGAGCGACCAGCTCAACTCTCTTCCAAACAAAGCAGCTCGAAGCAAAAAGCTCTCCGAGCCAAGCAGGACCCGACGGCCTGTTGAACAACTACTCAGCAGAAGCAAAAAGCTTCCGAAAGCCTCAACCCTAACCCAAGCCAAACAGGCCCGACGGCCTGCTGAACGACCACTTCACCCGAACAAAGAAAGGATCTCCTCTTATCCTTCTCCGCCCCTCCCCCGCCGCCGCATGACTCATGCCCTCGTGATCCATCCCCGCTCGACCACAGGTGGGAGGGAGTTGTTGACGTCATGAATCACAGGACGGGAGGGCTCTTCTTCCTCTTCGCAGAAGAGGGGGAGGGACCATCCATTGTTTCATGATCGCTCCCTAACTATTGAATTGAATAACACAGCACACAATCGATTTCTGCCCATTAAACAATGGAAGGAGAGCTATCTAGGGAACAAGCACTTATTGACATAACTGACTAAAGGAACCTGAATGTTGTGTGCAATCGAATTCCCAAATTCGTAACAATACCATAGCTATGTTTATTTGTTAATATAACATAGTCAGTTCAAACTTTAAAAAAATAATACTAATCCTGGATTTTTATTTTCAGGCATGGAGGGACCTGAACGGTGTGCCATCTGCAAACAGGATGGAGGAGGCCCATCAGCTTCAACTCTAACAGAAAAGGGTGTTCAGCCATCAACCAGGCCAGCAGCGCAAGGAAAGACAGCATTCACACTGTACTGGGGAAAGAGTGCACAAAGACTGCCGGCGTATATACTGCAACCCACATCAGATAGCCAAGGATACCAGGAAAGAAGAGTCAAAGGCCAGTACAAGCAGTGATAGACATGTACTTAGGTCATCTGAGGGTTTTCTTCAACACTGATTGCCATTTCTGTGGTAGACCAGCCAAGTTTGGGAGGAAGCGGAAGACGCAGGATGTGCTTCAAGTAAAGACAATTGAATTGAAGGACACGCTCCTGGCAATATGCCGCGAACGAGCCGATGTTTGGTCAGATGCTGTGAAGGCACGGATTCTGCATGTGCATGACTTGCACGCACAGATGCAACCTTCCCGCATGAACACCGCCAGTTTCGGCTTCGTTGGGTGAACTTCGGGGAATCACAGTAACTTTATGCAACATTTCGTGATCCGCAGATGGTCTCAGACCATCCGTCTTAGAACAGTCTGTGTTAAGAGACCCCTCCGACGTGAATGCTTGAGGTTTTTTTTTTCTTTTTGTAGAATTCCTTTTTTAACTGTGTAATTTTCCTTCAAAGTTGTTGAACCAAAAAAGCTGTTCACTACGACATAAGAGAATGGTCCATATACATGGTCATGAATATAGAATACTAGTACTTTCCCATTAAGAAAAATAAAACAAGGTTACATTTTTACCTTCTAGTGATAGTTTTGCAAGCTCAGAATCCAGATCTGCATCATTTAATAGTGGTGATACATTGGCACCTTGGTCCAACACCGTCAGCGCATCTGCTTCTTTGGCTGGAGTCAAACCCTCTCCTTCACCACTTTCCTCTGCGACCAATTTCACCAACTCCTTTTCCAATTCATCCATGTCTGTGTCTGCAAGAACAAAATAAATGCTGGTAAATAAATCTTAAATAAATAAAGAAATAGATCTAAACCAATTATTTCACTGACACAATTAACAAAAGTAGCATTATATTTTTGTGTAGCATTTGGGAACAATTTTCAAATATATTTTTAACACGGAATATATTTTGCAAAAGCAAAATATCATGGTCAAATGTATTCAAGTTGGATCATGATGAAAGCAATAGGGTCCAAATGCTTTAACTACAAGATCTTGACATGAGCAATAAAAATAAAGCAATTCATCAATGTGAAACTGAACCTATAATATTTCTTCAAAATCAAGTCCATACTTTGCAAATAAAGACAAAAATAAATAAATTTTAAAAGGTCAGCAACAAACCCGAAAAGTCCTCCGACAATGCTTTGGAAATTTCCTCTTCCTCGTTCATGAGCTGCAGAAAACACAAAATAAAAGTTAGTATAATGGTGCAAACCGTTCATCTGAAATCTACTCTGCCCACAGCTCCTTCCTGATTTAGATTAGGCCTTCTGCAATTGCCCATTACAGAACATGCTCTCGGGATGTTGGAAATGGCGAACTAAACCAAGCCACAAGCAGCATATGCACTGCAAGCATAGAAATAGCAAGCAAACTATCAAAGCTTGATGTTCTCAATGAAGCCTCTTCCCTCTCTGAAAACATATCACGAGCTGGTCAAACACTCCCACACACTCACCTTCTCTCTCCGAAAGGACCGTCTGGCAAACCCTCGAATCTACTCTCTTAACAATCCTCTTGAAGATGTTCAGTCACTCAAACGTTTGGGCCTCACTATCAGCTATGATCTTTTTTGGTCAAACCACACATCCAAAGTTAGTCATTGACTGGGCATCCAATTCATCTGTCATGCAAAGTTCATCCTTGGTACACCTTAACTCTTATCCACCTCCACGGTCTTCATCCGCAGGTTGATGGAGCATTGCTCTAAACCTCTGGGCTGGCGATCCTCTGCCTCATACCTTGCTCAGTTTGATGCCGTGGAAACCAAGGCCTTTATATTAAGATTATTAGAATCGCCTGCGATGAGGTCGAGTCTTTCGGCTAATCACTCTTACATTGCCATTGTAAACAGGTCGGTGGTCTCTCTGTCTTCAACCGCCCCCTTTTAGGTCTTGCAGCCTTTCCGTTCCGTGAATCTATCCACTGGGACCATACTCTGTACAGAGCGTTGATGGAGTACCACCCCAGGTTTCTATATGGTGCACAACGTCTGACAACAACCTAGTGAAACTCCCAAAATCACTGCTCACCTCCACTCATTCGTTCTTCTTTTCTCACACCTGTGGAATCAACTTACACATTCTCTTCAATCTCATTCTTCCCTCCAGGTCTTAAAGACAGCTTGGTTCACCACCATCTCAGATCGTTTCCAATCCAAAATCATGATCTTTTCCACTCTTGTTGACTCTCCCAAGCCCACCTCTTTCGAACGCTTCTTTCTGAGAGTTTGTTTCAGTATCCATCTTGCTCACCCTGTGTCCTCCCCTTGTCCTCATATCCCTTATCTTCGAAGTCCCTCTCCATTTTGTTCTTCAACCCTGTTGTGCGTTTCCCACTCCCCTTCTGTTCCTTTTGTTCTGATCCGTTCCCATTCTCACTCCTCCATGAGCCTCGACTGGTATATATATATATATAACAATTGTGAGATGCATATTGTTATGTGCGACAAGTGTTTATTATAAGTAATGCCGTGTGTGTGTGTGTGTGTGTGTTGTCATGTCCAGCGGGTTTTCCCTGACCAGGACGGATGGCCAAACAGTTCTCCTTTGGACTCCAGGAGATTAATGCGCACGCGGGAAAGAAATGCTAGGCGCTTCACCAGGGCGGTGGCACAACACAGGGGTTTTACTCTCGAACCCACAACAGATACACGGACACAAGCGAATGAAATTAAATTAAATGGATAATTTCATGACAGGAATCAAATATGTACAATGACAATCATTCAAATTATAATGAAAGAAAAATATGAGGACATCTCCAGCCTAAATTCCAATTTGAGGCACCTCTACACTCAAGAGACACACACAGACAAGGGGTCATAGAAAATAAAGAAATCCCATTTCGTTCCTTCACTTAGCCAAGTCCAGGCAATCTTTTTGGACTTTACGATCTAATCGCGTCATCAGCGTGCGGGTCACCGCGCAACAAAAAATGGCGCCGAGCAATTTGTGAGGCAATATTCGACGTCAGGGCTCCCGAACCGTGGTGCAACTTCTTCGCTGGCCACACTTGCCGATCCCGCTGTCTGCAGAATGGCGCTGCTCCCTTTGGTGATATACACGAGGCTTCGAGGTCCGTCTCTCACGACCGTGTCTCTCTCTCTTCATGCAACGACCTGCCTCCCCGTTCTCTGATCAACGTGGCCTGTGACCGCCGCTCTTCTTCTTTCTACTCATGTCACGCCCATCAATCACCAGCCTCGGGGGCGTGACCTCGCCCGCCGTCACCCTTGGAGACGGGGCTTCTTCCTACTTGGTCATGCAGCTCGATTGTAATGGCCGTTGCCGTTACAAAAACGTAATTCTATCATTGCTGGTTTGCTTTACAAAAACAAAGGGAAAAGTCACAGGGGGGCAATTACACTGGGGGAAATTATTCCTAATCCCTATCTAATTAACACAGCACCACCCCCCGTGTGGTGACAAGTCACACTTAAGCTCACAGTTTCCCTACTTAGCTTACATTGAGATGTCTCCTGCACGTCCACGGGCCAAGCAACTCTATACAATCCTAACTTTCCTATGAAATTCCTTCATCTACCCACAAACATAATATATTAAAATATATATATATATATATATATATATATATATATATATATATATATATATATATATATATATAACTATTTATAAGGTTCAACATTAAATGGGAAATTGAGGTTATTTAGCAAAGACAGACCAAAAACATCCTATGCACCTGGTCTATCCCCCTTTATCCCACCTCTTGGTTACCTTTATATACTGCCCTAAATCCTCTGTAGACTGCACCCCCACCCTCAGACGGCTGGATCATCGGTCCCAAGGGGTGTGGGCCTGACTATATGTGCTGACACGGAGTTAAGTGGGACAAGGGATGTGCAGGGGAGACACACAAATGGACAGTGGTGAGAGGAAGATAGAAAGTGAGGCTGCTGTCCTGGTGAACCGCAGAGCTGAAATACCAAAGTAACAGTCCCAGAGTTCAGGTCATCAGTGAGTGCGGAGAGTTGGGTCGAGGGTTGCACGGTCACATGCATCCTCGACCAGAACGAACTGGTCCCGACTGTACCTGTGACATTACAACACCGCACCCATGCTATCTCCAGCCCTGCCTCACCCAGCAAATAAATCGCATTCCCTCCTATAATATATTTGCTTGACTTGGGAGGTTTCTTTCTTTATTTGTCTCCCCCAGCATTCCGGCCATCCCTTCATCTCATGCAATTCTCTGGTCAAAGTGGGGTGGTTATATCAAAGTTATGTTAAATGCATATTCACAGTGGAGTCTTTACATTGAAGCTCCATTAGCTTTGTGCTCATTGTCATTTTCAAGGTAGCATTAATTAAATAGTATAGCACTGTGCTTTGAATCGTTGTGTTATAATTTCCATCGACATCATTTGTAATAAAACTGCAGTTACAGGTTTAGAGCTCACATCTTGTTCTGCCATTGCGGATAGGAAGAGCCTTTGAGGGAGTAACGACGATTAGATCAGGTAGGGGAAAAAAAACATTGGGGCGGGGGATGTAGAGTCCCTTCCAGGTCGTGCATTTGGTCAATTCACCATCCAGCTTTCTTGGGGCAACGCCACATGGGTACATTGTTACACGTGAGGCTTCCGTACATACACACGACAAAACATTCCGAACTGCAAAGGTCTTCGCTATAAATGAAACTTGTGCTATTAACATATGTAAAGGCACTCGATCCTCGAGCCATTGCTTCAACCGATGCCAAAATACACCACCAGCAGACCTCTTGCAGTTTGCTAGTAAGCGTATCTATTTCTTCAAGACGTGGTCCCTGCTGGTGAGCCATGTCCACAGCCCGGCTCCCAGCCGCCAATACTCCAGCAACCTGCAGGCACAACACATCAAAGAACAAAATAGACCACAAACAGAGAAGATTATGAAGATGGCATAGTTGGTTGAAAAATCGGATTCTAACAACCGAGATTATGGGCATCAGTGCATTTGGAATCGTACAAGAAAAGAAGGACATACCATGGTGTTGACCTTGGCTTTATCAAGACCCTCCAAGAGTGAGCCAACTGAATCTATCTGGGTGAGGAGTTGCCTTTCACGATCTTGACCCCGTCGCCGCAAACGCATCACACCCAAGGCCTGTGTAATATCGTGAAACACTGCCAGCAGTTGGAAATGTATATACCGTATTTATCATCACAAATCAGAGTGCGTATGTAATACAAACATTAACAGCCTTGACCGTAAATGCTCATGCCGACGTTTTGTCGGTGGAGGAAGTGATGCATGTCAAGATATGTTGGTGATAATTATACAGCTAACTCCAAACAAGGAACATGTTCAGGCAACTGGAACAGATTGGCCTACTGTTTTTAAAAGATACTCTAAGATATTTAACATCTGCAGCACAAGTACAGATCTGTGTTCGCGAAATTCACATCACTGTCCAAAGAAGGGTTGCAAGAGAGTCTCGAGTCGAAACGCTGCGGGCATCAAGCAGAATGCAGTTTTTATAACTTTATCAACGAAAAAGTGCTTGGTCTGATATTTGATGAATTTTTCCACTTCACCTGCTTAGAGAAAAGGAAAAAAAAAGACACACCATAAAGCAGCAAATGCAACTTAAGTAAATATCCTAGGTATTTGTTGAGACAGTCATATCTTTGCCTTTGTGCATCTCCAACAGCGACAAAACATTTATGTCAAACACTAGCTCTCCTGGGCCAACCATATAGCAACAGTTGTCTCCAAAACCAGCCACAGACTAGGCATCCTGAGTCGTTCCAAGTGTCTTCTTGAAAAATCAGAATTACTCACAGCCTACAAGGCCTTGATCCAAAACTCAATGGAGGACTGCTCTCATCGATAGATTAGTGTGACAAAATCACACCAGTCTGTCCTGGATTCTGTGGAGTCGAAAGCTCTCAAAATTATTGCAATCTCCCACAATGAGGACAAAGCACAAGGTCTGCTGCTCTCACATCTCAAACAGGTCAGTTGCCCCTGCTTTTTACCTTTAAAAAAAAAACATCTTAAGCACCTGTTCTGCTTTAGCCCCCTCTAGTCTCTCAGCCTTTTGAACCTCCACAAATCCAAGGTGTGTGTTCTTTCAGTAACTCCCTCCTGGTTTAAACTTCCAAAATCTAGGTCGACATCGACAGCACAGTTCAACGATTTTGTTCGTCAATTATTCTATATGTAGAACCTCCTTCCAGATGCTGTGCTGCTTATCAAGCACTGTATAATTTATTTATTTTTTTTTAAACTAGAACGGCACTCGGAAGAGCGCATACCTCCATGAGGTCGAACAGTTTACGTTTTGTATCCCACGAACAGGCCAGATCTGGATCCGGACCTGAAACAAAATCTAATCCGCTTGTTCTGTCACCTAACCAAATTATCCACCCAGTTTTGCCAACTCGTTCACAACTTTTTGAGATATCATAATATATATCGTTTTTGGCCCAATCTCTCAATGGTGAAGAATCGCTTAAAAATTATCATATCCTGGTCTGGATATTCACCAAAATCGAATCACTTCTTCCTTGTCACACACCCGACCTGTCCACCAAGTTTCTTCTGAATCCATTCATAATGTTGAGGCATCGTGCTGTATATAATTTTTAGCCCTGTCATTCAATGGTGAAGAATCACTTAAGAAATTCGAGTTGCCAGATCCAGATCCAGATCTTCAAGAAAAATCGAATAGTTTTGTCCTTTTCAAACACCCAACCTATCCACCAAATTTTGTACGAATAGATCCACAACCTTTTGAGACATCTTGTTCACAGAGACAGACAGACAAGGGTGAAAACAAACTCTGCCCACCTTCGGTGGCAAGGTAAAGATACAGCAACATGCATGAACAATAAAGACAGAAACTAGTAAGTAGAATTTCACGTGAATGTGTCAATGGATATGCCTCTGCCCAAGTTAGATGTCAACCCACTGTTAGGTTTGATCTCAATGAGAGAGAGAGAGAGAGAGACAGAGAGAGACAGAGACAGAGACAGAGACAGAGACAGAGACAGAGAGAGAGAGAGAGAGAGAGACAGAGAGAGAGAGACAGAGAGAGAGAGAGAGACAGAGAGAGACAAAGACAGAGAGAGAAAGAGAGACAGAGAGAACAGAGATAAGTAGAAGAGAAACATCAGATGTACAAAATGATTTTCAAAGAGCACGTGACCTTTTGGCCTGTTGCCCAAAATTGAATCAGTTCATCTTTGTATCGCAGTTGAAAGTTATGAAAAGTTTGGTTGAAATCTCCTTTGTGGTTCATAAGTTATTCTGGTGACAAAGATTTTCAAATAAAGGTCACATGACCATATACTTTTGACTATTTGAACCCAAAATCGAATAAGTTCATCTTTGTGTTAGAGTTCATACTTCTGCGAATCTTCAGTACAGTAGTTGAAAGTTATCACAGGAATGAAAATCTGCTACGCACGCACGGACGAACAGATAGATAGACGGACCCAAAATCATAATGCCTCTGGGTGCTTTAGCTAATATAAGGATGCAAAATATTTGATTATTATTATGATTAGACATCGTAATTTGCCATAAAAAAAACAATTCTAGTTTCATTTCCCTCCGCAGGGATCAAACAAATATAGAGAACCAAACAGCAAACGATAATAAAAACCTGAGCTATCCTATTAGTTTCCAAACAAAAATAAAGTGGTCCATGAAATATTTAAGAAAATATAAACAACTTGAGTAATGGCTGTTAAATTTTTGTTCAAAGGAAACCTGAGACAAGCTTGCAAACTATTACTTTATCATATCCACAGAACTCTTTGTAAAGTCTCCTTTGACATTAAACAAGGCCCAGTAAAGTTCTCGTGCATACTAAATGTGGCAATCACTTACTTTTCCTTTATCTCCAGTTCCGTGCAATGACTTGGCTTCCAATTTCAACCTGCCAGCACAAGTTCAGCTCAGCACAAATGTATAAAAGTGAAAGGTCATAGCCATCAATGAAGTAGTCTTTGGAATAGCAAAATAGCAATGATTTAAATGATCAGATTTAGCAAAAACAAGAGCAAGGAGAAGATGGAGAAGGAGAATGACAAGCAGGAGAATGACAAGAAGGAGAATGAGAATGCAGAGAAGAAGGAGGAAGAGGAGAAGACCATTGGTCCTCTACAAACAATGCAGTCAATCCCAGAATTTTCCCCAAAGAAGTAACCTTTGAGTATAACCGGTGCTCACTTTTTGTTGTTGTCAGACAACGCTTCGGATCTCGTTTCTAGTACAGTTGCCATACGCCTTAGTCGTAGAACAGCCAGATCCTCCTCAGACACTGGCTTAACAATGCTCGATCCTGATTTGCAAAACTTCACCACCTGGTTTATAGAGATAGATGAATGAACAATTCACTGCTGACCTTTTGCCTCAGCATTCAATATATATGGTCCTCTCTCCCCCCTTTCACGTCCTTCCTTCCAACCTCCCGAATATGCACGTCTATAAATGCCTAAACTCCCATTCTTCTCTTTGTAAATTTACATGCAATATGTAGGTAACCTCCTTACATGAACAGAACAACACACAGGTGACAAAAGGATCAATAGTTGGTATTACTGAGCACTTTGCAAGTGTTGTTCAAGAAATTAATCTTTCTGTACAATGTCGCATTATTGTCCGGAATACTTTGCAAGTGAGAATTTAACTTTTTGAGTGCTGTTGGCCACGATCATGGGCCGCGTCAATCGGGCCATGATTGATTGTTCAATAATTATCTGTCTTGTTTGTACCGGTTTAAGTGTTTGTTCCTATTATTGCCTTATAAACAACACAGACTTTTATTCAGTTTGCCTCAAAAAGATACAATATTTTTGTTTTGCATACTGGAAAATTCAGAACTCAAACAGGAAATCTAAACATTTAATTGTACAAAAATTGGTGACTGAAACATGTTGAAATGAAAAGACAGCATTATTTTGGGTCAATTCCAATGCTCGGTGTGGATTGTCAAATTCAATTCAACAAGCGATGAAAAAGTCCTTGTGGATGGGTTAATTCCCCAAGAATTACCGATGGGTTAACCTTCCCCAGAATCAAAGACGAGTTAATCCCCCCTCTTCCCACCGAGGGGATTAACAGACGGGTTAAATACCACCAGAATTACAGACGGGTTAAATACCACCAGAATACAGACGGATTAAATACCACCAGAACTACAGAATTACAGACGGGTTAAATACCACCAGAATTACAGAATTACAGACGGGTAAATATCACCAGAATTACAGACGGGTTAAATATCACCAGAATTACAGAATTACAGACGGGTTGAATACCACCAGAATTACAGATGGGTTAAATACCACCAGAATTACAGACGGGTTAAATACCACCAGAATAGAGACGGGTTAAATACCACCAGAATTAGAGACGGGTTAAATACCACCAGAATTACAGACTGGTTAAATACACCAGAATTACAGAATTACAGACAGGTCAAATATCACCAGAATTAGACGGGTTAAATCCACCAGAATTACAGAATTACAGACGGGTTAAATACCACCAGAATTACAGAATTACAGACAGGTTAAATACCACCAGAATTACAGAATTACAGACAGGTTAAATATTCACCAGAATTACAGACGGGTTAAATATCACCAGAATTACAGATGGGTTAAATACCACCAGAATTACAGAATTACAGATGGGTTAAATATCACCAGAATTACAGAATTACAGACGGGTTAAATATCACCAGAATTACAGAATTACAGACGGGTTAAATATCACCAGAATTACAGACGGGTTAAATACCACCAGAATAACAGAATTACAGACGGGTTGAATACCACAGAATTACAGACGGGTTAAATACCACCGGAATTACAGAATTACAGACGGGTTAAATACACCAGAATTACAGAATTACAGACGGGTTAAATATCACCAGAATTACAGAATTACAGACGGGTTAAATATCACCAGAATTACAGACGGGTTAAATACCACCAGAATTACAGAATTACAGACGGGTTAAATATCACCAGAATTACAGAATTACAGACGGGTTAAATATCACCAGAATTACAGCGGGTTAAATTCACCAGAATTACAGAATTACAGACGGGTTAAATATCACCAGAATTACAGACGGGTTAAATATCACCAGAATTACAGAATTACAGATGGGTTAAATACCACCAGAATTACAGACGTGGTAATATTCACCAGAATTACAGAATTACAGACGGGTTAAATCCACCAGAATTACAGAAGGGTTAAATATCACCAGAATTACAGAATTACAGACGGGTTAAATACCACCAGAATTACAGAAGGGTTAAATATCACCAGAATTACAGAAGGGTTAAATACCACCAGAATTACAGAATTAAGACGGGTTAAATATCACCAGAATTACAGACGGGTTAAATACCACCAGAATTACAGAATTAAAGACGGGTTAAATATCACCAGAATTACAGACGGGATAAATACCACCAGAATTACAGAAGGGTTAAATACCACAGAATTACAGAAGGGTTAAATACCACCGAAATTACAGACGGGTTAAATACCACCAGAATTACAGACGGGTTAAATACCACCAGAATTACAGAATTACAGACGGGTTAAATACCACCAGAATTACAGAATTACAGAGGGTTAAATACCACAGAATTACAGACGGGTTAAATACCACCAGAATTACAGACGGGTTAAATACCACCAGAATTACAGACGGGTTAAATACCACCAGAATTACAGACGGGTTAAATACCACCAGAATTACAGACGGTTAAATACCACCAGAATTACAGATGGGTTAAATACCACCAGAATTACAGAGGTTAAATACCACCAGAATTACAGACGGGTTAAATACCACCAGAATTACAGAGGTTAAATCACCAGAATTACGAATTAAAGACGGTTAAATATCACCAGAATTACAGACGGGTTAATACCACCAGAATTACAGACGGGTTAAATACCCCCAGAATTACAGACGGGTTAAATACCACAGAATTAAGACAGTTAAATACCACAGAATTACAGACGGGTTAAATACCACCAGAATTACAGACGGGTTAAATACCACCAGAATTACAGAAGTTAAATCCACCGAATCAGAATTACAGACGGGTTAAATACCACCAGAATTACAGACGGGTTAAATACACCAGAATACAGACGGGTTAAATACCACCAGAATTACAGACGGGTTAAATACCACCAGAATTACAGACGGTTAAATACCACCAGAATACAGAAGGTTAAATCACCAGAATTACAGAAGGGTTAAATACCACCAGAATTACAGAAGGGTTAAATACCACCAGAATTACAGAAGGGTTAAATACCACCAGAATTACAGACGGGTTAAATACCACCAGAATTACAGACGGGTTAAATACCACCAGAATTAAAGGGTTAAATACCACCAGAATTACAGAATTAAAGACGGGTTAAATATCACCAGAATACAGATAGGTTAAATACCACCAGAATTACAGACGGGTTAAATACCACCAGAATTACAGACGGGTAAATACCACAGAAATTACAGACGGGTTAAATACCACCAGAATTACAACGGGTTAAATACCACCAGAATTACAGACGGGTTAAATACCACCAGAATTACAGAAGGGTTAAATACCACCAGAATTACAGAATTACAAACGGGTTAAATACCACCAGAATTACAAACGGGTTAAATACCACCAGAATTACAGAATTACAAACGGGTTAAATACCACCAGAATTACAGATTACAGACGGGTTAAATACCACCAGAATTACAGAATTAAAGACAGGTTAAATACCACCAGATTACAGAATTAAGACAGGTTAAATACACCAGAATTACAGACAGGATAAATACCACCAGAATACAGACGGGTTAAATACCACCAGAATTACAGAATTACATACGGGTTAAATACCACCGAATTACAGACGGGTTAAATACCACCAGAATTACAGAATTACATACGGGTTAAATGCCACCAGAATTACAGAAGGTTAAATACCACCAGAATTACAGAATTAATACGGGTTAAATACCACCAGAATTACAGACGGTTAAATACCACCAGAATTACAGACGGGTTAAATACCACCAGAATTACAGACGGGTTAAATACCACCAGAATTACAGACGGGTTAATACCACCAGAATTAGAGACGGGTTAAATACCACCAGAATTAGACGGGTTAAATACCACCGATCAGAGTAAATACACCAGAATTACAGAGGGTTAAATACCACCAGAATTACGACGGTTAATACCACCAGAATTACAGAGGGTTAAATACCACCAGAATTACAGAATTAAAGACGGGTTAATATCACCAGAATTACAGATAGGTTAAATACCACCAGAATTACAGACGGTTAAATACCACCAGAATTACAGACGGGTTAAATACACCAGAATTACAGACGGGTTAAATACCACCAGAATTACAGACGGGTTAATACCACCAGAATTACAGACGGGTTAAATACCACCAAATTACAGACGGGTTAAATACCACCAGAATTACAGAAGGGTTAAATACCACCCAGAATTACAGAATTACAAGACGGGTTAAATACCACAGAATTACAACGGGTTAAATACCACATCAGAATTACAACGGGTTAAATACCACCAGAATTACACAATTACAGACGGGTTAAATACCACCAGAATTACAGAATTAAAGACAGGTTAAATACCACCAGAAATTACAGAATTAAAGACGGTTAAATACCACCAGAATTACAGACAGGATAAATACCACCAGAATTACAGACGGGTTAAATACCACAGAATACAGAATTACATACGGGTTAATACCACCCGAATTACAGACGGGTTAAATACCACCAGAAATTACAGAATTACATACGGGTTAAATCCACCAGAATTACAGAAGGTTAAATACCACCAGAATTACAAGAATTACATACGGGTTAAATACCACCAGATTACAGACGGGTTAAATACCACCAGAATTACAGACGGGTTAAATACCACCAGAATTACAGACGGTTAAATACCACCAGAATTACAGACGGGTAAATACCACCAGAATTAAGAGGGTTAAATACCACCAGAATTAAGACGGGTTAAATACCACCAGAATTAAGACGGGTTAAATACCACCAGAATTACAGAAGGGTTAAATACCACCAGAATTACAGAATTAAAGACGGGTAAATATCACCAGAATTACAGCACGGGTTAAATACCACCAGAATTACAGACGGGTTAAATACCACCAGAATTACAGACATGTTAAATACCACCAGAATTACGGTTAAATACCACCAGAATTACAGACGGGTTAAATACCCCAGAATTACAGACGGGTTAAATACCACCAGAATTACAGACGGGTTAATACCACCAGAATTACAGACGGGTTAAATACACCAGAATTACAGACGGGTTAAATACCACCAGATTGCAGAATTACAGACGGGTTAAATACCACCAGAATTAGAGACGGGTTAATAACACCAGAATTACAGACGGGTTAAATACCACCAGAATTACAGAAGGGTTAAATACCACCAGAATTACAGAAGGGTTAAATACCACCAGAATAAGGTTAATACCACAGAATTAAAGAAGGGTTAAATACCACCAGAATTAAGAGGGTTAAATACCACCAGAATTACAGACGGTGTAAATACCACCAGAATTAAAGGGTTAAATACCACCAGAATTACAGAAATTAAAGACGGGTTAAATTCACCAGATTACAGATAGGTTAAATACCACGCAGAATTACAGACGGGTTAAATACCACCAGAATTACAGACGGGTTAAATACCACCAGAATTACAGACGGGTTAAATACCACCAGAATTAGAGACGGTTAAATACCACCAGATTACAGACGGGTAAATACCACCAAGAATTACAGAAGGTTAAAACCACCAGAATTACAGACGGTTAAATACCACCAGATTACAAACGGGTTAAATACCACCAGAATTACAGAATTACAACGGGTTAAATACCACCAGAATTACAGAATTACAGACGGGTTAAATACCACCAGATTACAGAATTAAAGACAGGTTAAATACCACCAGAATTACAGAATTAAGGGACAGGGTTTAAAATACCACCAGAATTACAGACAGGATAAATACCACCAGAATTACAGACGGGTTAAATACCACCAGATTACAAATTACATAGGGTTAAATACACCCGAATTACAGACGGGTTAAATACCACAGAATTACAGAATTACTACGGGTTTAAATCCACCAGAATTACAGAAGGGTTAAATACCACCAGAATTACAGAATTACATATGGGTTAAATACCACCAGAATTACAGACGGGTTAAATACCACCAGAATTACAGAATAACAGACGGGTTAAATACCACCAGAATTACAGAATAACAGACGGGTTAAATACCACCAGAATTACAGACGGGTTAAATACCACCAGAATTACAGAATTAGACGGGTTAAATACCACCAGAATTACAGATGGGTTAAATACCACCAGAATTACAGAATTACAGACGGGTTAAATACCACCAGAATTACAGATGGGTTAAATACCAACAGAATTACAGAATTACAGACGGGTTAAATACCACCAGAATTACAGAATTACAGACGGGTGAAATACCACCAGAATTACAGAATTACAGACGGGTTAAATACCAACAGAATTACAGAATTACAGACGGGTTAAACACCACCAGAATTACAGAATTACAGACGGGTTAAATACCACCAGAATTACATACGGGTTAAATACCACCAGAATTACAGACGGGTTAAATACCACCAGAATTACAGATGGGTTAACCCCCCCCCCCCCCCCAGAAATTACAGATGGGTTAAAACCCCCCCCCCCCAGAATTACATACGGGTTAAATACCACCAGAATTACAGAATTACATACGGGTTAAATGCCACCAGAATTACAGACGGGTTAAAATGCCACCAGAATTACAGAATTACAGATGGGTTAAATACCACCAGAAATTACAGAATTACATACGGGTTAAATGCCACCAGAATTACAGACGGGTTAAATGCCACCAGAATTACAGAATTACAGATGGGTTAATACCACCAGAATTACAGAATACAACAGGTTAAATACCACCAGATTACATACGGGTTAAATACCACCAGAATTACAGTGGGTTAACCCCTCCCCCCCCCCCCCCTAGAATTACAGACGGGTTAAATACCACCAGAATTACAGATGGGTTAACCCTCTCCCCCCCCCCCCTAGAATTACAGACGGGTTAAATACCACCAGAATTACAGAAGGTTAAATACCACCAGAATTACAGAAGTGTTAAATACCACCAGAATTACAGAAGTTAAATACCACCAGAATTACAGACGGTTAAATATCACCAGAATTAAAGGGTTAAATACCACCAGAATACAGATTAAAGACGGGTTAAATATCACCAGAATTACAGATAGTAAATACACCAGAATTACAGACGGGTTAAATACCACCAGAATTAAGACGGGTTAAATACCACCGAAATTACAGACGGGTTAAATACCACCAGAATTACAGACGGGTTAAATACACCAGAATTACAGACGGGTTAAATACCACCAGAATTACAGACGGGTTAAATACCACCAGAAATACAGAAGGGTTAAATACCACCAGAATAATTACAAACGGGTTAAATACCACCAGAATTACAAACGGGTTAAATACCACCAGAATACAGAATTACAAACGGGTTAAATACCACCAGAATTACAGAATTACAGACGGTTAAATACCACCAGAATTACAGAATTAAAGACAGGTTAAATACCACCAGAATTACAGAATTAAAGACAGGTTAAATACCACCAGAATTACAGACAGATAAATACCACCAGAATTACAGACGGGTTAAATACACAGAATTACAGAATTACATACGGGTTAAATACACCCGAATTACAGAATTACATACGGGTTAAATGCCACCAGAATTACAGAAGGGTTAAATACACCAGAAATTACAGAAGGGTTAAATACCACCAGAATTACAGAATTACATATGGGTTAAATACCACCAGAATTACAGACGGGTTAAATACACCAGAATTACAGAATAACAGACGGTAAATACCACCAGAATTACAGAATAACAGACGGTTAAATACCACCAGAATTACAGACGGGTTAAATACCACCAGAATTACAGAATTAGACGGGTTAAATACCACCAGAATTACAGATGGGTTAAATACCACCAGAATTACAGAATACAGACGGTTAAATACCACCAGAATTACAGTGGGTTAAATACCAACAGAATTACAGAATTACAGACGGGTTAAATACCACCAGAATTACAGAATTACAGACGGGTGAAATACCACCAGAATTACAGAATTACAGACGGGTTAAATACAACAGAATTACAGAATTACAGACGGGTTAAACACCACCAGAATACAGAATTACAGACGGGTTAAATACCACCAGAATTACATACGGGTAATACCACCAGAATTACAGAGGGTTAAATACCACCAGAATTACAGATGGGTTAACCCCCCCTCCCCCCAGAAATTACAGAGGGTTAACCCCCCCCCCCAGAATTACATACGGGTTAAATACCACCAGAATTACAGAATTACATACGGGAAATATCACCAGAATTAAAGGGTAAATACCACCAGAATTACAGAATTAAAGACGGGTTAAATGCCACCAGAATTACAGACGGGTTAAATGCCACCAGAATTACAGAATTACAGATGGGTTAAATACCACCAGAATTACAGAATTACATACGGTTAATGCCACCAGAATTACAGACGGGTTAAATGCCACCAGAATTACAGAATTACAGATGGGTTAAATACCACCAGAATTACAGAATTACAGACAGGTTAAATACCACCAGAATTACATACGGGTTAAATACCACCAGAATTACAGATGGGTTAACCCCCCTCCCCCCAGAATTACAGACAGGTTAAATACCACCAGAATTACAGAATTACATACGGGTTAAATACCACCAGGATTACACATGGGTTAACCCCCCCCCCCCCCAGAACTACAGACGAGTTAACCCCCCCCCCTCCCTTTATTGCTCCCAGAATTAGAGTTTATTCCTCCTAGAATTCCAAACGGGTTAATCACCCTAGAATTAGACATGTTAATCCCCCTTCCCCTCCCGACAGAATTACAGATGGGTTAATCCCTCTGGAATTAACCGGGCCCTTCAACTAGTTTTATTGAAATAAATACAAGCGATAAGATAAATTAAAAGGACAAACAAAAATAAAAATTAAAATAAATATCGGAGAAAACAAAAACAAAGAACCCAGGTAGAAAAATATTCTCGCTCTATTAATCCCCGTGCATCTTTCTAACAACCGCAATCAATATTCAACAATGCCTCACAATAAGATCCTCAGAAAAATAATTATATCACCATTTACACAAGCAGGCAAGACAGCCAGCACAATATCACCACTCTAAATATGCAATGAAGTTGCTTTGGGAATTTTTTTTCAAAAAGGACAATGACAATGGAAAGCATCATAACCACTATTTGCATTCGTGTTGGAGCGAATGAGAACCCAGGCTAACTTTACGATGTTAATTTCCAAAACATTGATGAACATTCCAAAAATTATTTCCAAAACAGTGCCAAGCCCGACCTGTGTGAAAAGCACCCTTACCATCCGAACCGCACAACAAACTTGACAAAGAATTCTTAGCCTGATAAAGAAAATTCCACAATGTTAACTGTATAAACAACTCGCAGATAACTCGGTTCCACCGGGCTGTTGTGGTCGGGGAGTTGTTTGAATCAACGTGTGGTTTCTCACGACATATTGAGTTTTCTTTTTAAAGTCTTGCAACCAATATGACGCTGATGTACGACATAAAAACTGGATAGTAGTTTTCAAAATACCTTAAAGTAGCTCATAAAGAAATGCCTCTCTAACATTCTACAATACGAGGAGTGTGCCCCAAGCAAATTAAATAATTCGAGAATGGGAATCAACATTATTTTTTAAAATAATAAAAAAAAAAAACTTTGTGCTTCCGTTCACATGAGGCATTGTCACCATGTGAGCACGATCTTTTGTACGCCTTACATGTGCACGAAAAGATAGTGGAAGCATTAGTGAGTCCCACGGTCTGTTTGTGAGGGAATTTGTTTCCAATGGAGTGCGGAATATTCATGGAGTTTGCTGGGAATGTCCTTTGACAGCATAGTCGCCAACTGTTAACACTGCTGAGGTTTCTCGGTGAAGTTTTGACAGAAAGGTAAATAAACGTTAACGGAAATGACTGAACAATATATTATTTTTTCCTACCAACGACTGAGCTTACATAGGTGTGAACCAATGACTCTGAGCTTAAACACCTCCTGCGTGTGCAACAAAAATGCACACAACTCGAAATTGCGTGAATATCGATACGTGTAAACATCCGCATGCACTTTCCCGAACCAAGAGGTCTTAAATAAGGTGTAATCCAGCATTGTATGTGCTGTGGTCACGAAGTTTACCCCGCTCAAACACGATCTTGCCGCTTGCATTCATATCGGCATTGGATATCCAAATTTACAACTCATAAAAAGGGTGCAGATGGCACATACGGTTTCTCCAGCTTCTGTATGTACAGTTGCACGACCTTCCTGCTGCAACTGCTGTAAAGTCAGAGTCAGGGTCAAAGCATCGCAGCAAGTACCGGCAGTTAATGCCTCAACCTCTGCCCACGTCAAAACTGGTTCTCGGTCAGTACAAGCTGCAGCCTCAACTGCAAGGCCATGAAGGGCTTTCGGTTGGGCTGTATGGACAAGGGAAAGCACCGTGGTACCCAGGCCCTGTTCAATATAGTTCAATGGGAAAAACAACAACAAGAACAACAAAAAGCAAAGATAAATAATAGCAATAACAATAACAATATTAATAACAAACTCATTTCATCTTTTGGACAAACTAAAATGGAAACTTTGTGACTTAAAATTTTTAAAAATAAATAAATTGGAAGCATAGTCATGCTGAAATATCGGGCAAGTCCAAAATTACATACTCTGAAATGACTGCAATTATTAAACGATGTATTTTTACATATAGACATCACAACAGGAGAACAAAGAAGAATGAATCGGAAAAACCAAAGGAAAAAAAAATAATAAATTAAACACAAAAATTAAGAATGAAACATCTGATGATGGGAGAGAGCTTGACCATCCTCTTTTCAATGAAAACGGAATGAGAAACAAAAAAATAGTAATAACAATAAAAAATAACATCAATTTTATTCTGGAACTGCATTTTGAATGTGGACAAAACATTTCAGATACTTGAGTAAATCAGTTCACAGCAACAAAAATGTTGTTCTTGGCTCAATGAAGCTCATTAGTTACTTATCCATTCAAGTATCACCTTAACGACGTCAGGGATAACGAACACCATGTCAGTAGGAGGATATGAACTTTCCCAGCCGATGGTTACTGAAGCAAGGTTACACAAAGCCCAGCTCAGTGTCTGCCAAGCCCTTGATGTCCATGCACCAGTGAATTTGGATGCCTGTACCAGGTCACCTTGTCTGTAAAAATGGCCACAGCCAACCCGTCACAAGGTACACTGCTGCAAAAAGGGAACGTTTTATGCTCATTTTGTAATCAATGCATTACAAACTCAACAAATTTCTGATGTATAGCAAATAAATACATTGAATGCTACAAGGATGGCAAGGAGGTGAAACTAAAGTCAGCGATTCGGACTGAAATCGCAATTTTAACAATAACGTGACAGGAGAGTTGGAGTCGACGAGAACGGCACTCGGTAAAGCACATACCTGCGCCAGGCTGAACAGTTAACGCTTTGTGTCCCACTGATAGGTCGGATCTTGATCCGCACCTGAACCAAATTCAAATAAGATTGTTCTCGTCACCCACCCAACTCATCCGCCTCGTTTTGTCATAACTTGTCCGCAACTTTTTGAAATATCATGCTAGATATCATCTTTGGGCCCCCATCTCTCAATGGTGAAGAATCACGGAAAAAAAAAAAAACACGTATCCAGATCAGGATTCGAATCTTCACCAAAAACGAATCAATTCTTCCTTGTTACACACCCAACCTGTCCACCAAGTTTAACCCGAATCTGTCCATAACTTTTTGAGCCAGACAGACAGACAGGGGTGAAAAACAACTACGGTCCACCTTCGGTTGCAAAGGTAAAAATAAAACAGGCATTGTTGGTAGCTCAATTGAGAATTACTCGCTGAAATCCATGACATTTAGTAGCTCATAAATTTGCCACTGTAGACCTTTCCTACGAGGTGTGGATCTTCCATGTCCGTCGAGCCATCTCTCTCTCCATTGTGTGCAGCACAAGGATGCAGGGTGGAATCATTGCCTGGATGTACGGCAAAACCGGTGATGCAATGTCCCCTGCTGGTTAGGGAAGCAAATTTTGAATTTTGGCCAAGGTGCGGCGAATGCTCGCCTCCTCTTCCCGAAGGGCACGGTAGGACCTTTAACATCCACCAACTAATGCCAGCAGACGGGGCACCTGTTTATCGTCCATCCGAGGGATGGCGCACATATTGATGAATCACCCGGCCTGTGAAACAACGGAATGACAGTTTATAGCTTGGTCGGGATTTGAACCGTCTACACAGCTCAGAGGCAAGTGTGCATACCTTTAGGGCCGAGGCCATCCTGTCAGTCTCGTTGAGCGATATTGCGTAATAGGCTGACAAACATTTTGAATATTTACACATCACTAACTCACTGATAAACAGAAACCAAAAACATGGCTTTGCGGTTGTACATCAAAAGTCAAAAACACAGCCGAAACAAGAGACGATGACAAAATTAGAGTTTAGGAGCAGCAAGATGGCAGCGTTTGCAGAGCAAAATGGACAGAATTTTCCTTAAAAACCAAATCAAGTTAGGGAAAGTTCAAGACTGGCGATGGCAAAAAAGAGAAATAGTCATAGATACTGAAAGTGTGTCAAACGAGATTGGCACAAAGTCGGTCCTTTAGCATGTTACAAAATGGGTTTTGTAAAAGTATACCAGAATAATAAATCTGTTCCAATACTTCTTTAAAGGCTTAAATGTGTGTGTGTATATATAATTTTTGCAGGTCAACTCGGGAGCAATTGCAGTGCCGTCGGACCTCGACATTCGCGGGGATACGTTCCTGGAAAATGCCGTGAATGTCAACACCGCAAATGTCGGGGCATTGTTTCAATGGGATAAAAGGGGATAGGTTCCCAGTGGTTTGTGATTCATGAAAAATGTCGAGAATGTCGACACCAAGTGTCGACGTCACAAATGTCACGCGTTGTTTCAATGGAAAAAAGGATTGGTTCCAGGCAGTTCCCGATTCATAGGGGAAAATTTTACAATCTTTTCGACCGCAAATGCACGATTAGTTTCATAAAAAATGCAAACAAATTAAAATAATAATAAAATAAAAAAACACCAGGTACCGTTTCCAATGTTTATTGAAGGAATGCGATTACAGTTTATGAAAAGTGATTATATTAACTAACTGTAGCGTAAAAGTAAAAAAAAAAATAAAAAAATAAAACAGCAGGTAGTTTCAAATATTTATTTACACAAACACAATTTTACGACGAGGAGGATTTAAAATCCAGTGAGCTTAACAAACTCCTCTGAAGATGAAGCAGGAAAGGGTGCTGATGAGTCGTGCACTGAAAGGAATGTCGGTGAGGGCGGTGATGAGTCTCACACTGAGGGGGAGGCAGGAGAGTAAAAATAGGCAGGATAGTGTGCTGATGCTCCTGAGGTGCATGGATCAGGGTGAAACAAACAAATAAATAATAAAAAAGAGAGTTGCCTGGCAGATTGCAGGAGGTTTTGACGTAGCTCCTTGTAAGGGAGAATCACGTCATCCAACCCCCTCTTGAACTCGAGGTAATGCTCCATGACCGGATAAGCATCTTGTGGCCTCAGTCATTGACCGCATGTCCTGCAGCATCTGACCCACGAACTTGATCGTGAGGTTGGACCTTGACACCTCTTCCTCCTCATCACTGCCCATTTCCTCCTCTTCCTCTTCCTCTTCCCCCTCGGAAACCTTGCTCATGGCATCCAACTCCTCCACGGTGAGCTTGAAGGCGTGTGAGGCGATAAGATCATCCAACTCCTCAGGCTCAATGTCGTCAACGCCTTCCCCTCCCACATGCCGTGCCAAACCGACAATTTCATGCCTCTCCATTTTGTCGGGAAAGCCTTTAAAGTACCTCACTGCTTGTGGCCACAGGTTGTGCCAGCAGGCATTGATGGTGGAGCCTCTCACCTCGTCCAGCGACTCTTTGATTGCGCTGATGCAGTGGGCTATGTTGAACTCCTCCAAACACTGCCCGAAGGTGAGTTCTGGGAATCCATCGCATCCAAAATGCCGCGAAAGGTGCAGCGGGTACAATAGGTTGTGAAAGTCGAGATTACCCCTTGGTCGAGCGGCTGGACTCGGGAGGTGGTATTGGACGGCAAGAAGATCACCTCGACGTTCGGGTGAGCCACCTTCAGTTCCTCAGGGTGGCCAGGAGCATTGTCGACGAGCAAGAGAATCTTAAACACAAGGTTTTGTTCCGCCAGGTACTTCTCCAGCTGAGGGATGAAACGGGTATGGAACTAGTCCATGAAAATTTGCTGCTGTCACCCACACCTTCCTGTTGGCCCTCCAAAACATGGGGAGCATGTGTTTGTTCTTGCCCTTGAGAGCACGTGGGTGCAGGGAACGGTACAGCATCGTGGGCTTCGTCATACAGTCCCCTTTTGCATTTGTGCAGAAAAGATACCCGATCCTTTGCGGCCTTGAACCCCGATGATGTCCCCTCGTGCTTCGAGATAAAAGTTCGCGTTGGGATCTTTTTCCAAAACAGGCTGGTGTCGTCAGCGTTGAACACCTCCTCTAGCAGGTACCCCTTCTCCTCGATGAGCTGCGAGAGTGAAGCAGGGAACGTTTTGACTGCTTCGTGTTCTGCGGAGGCACGCTCGCCTGACAGTTTGACATGTTGCGGAGACCGTAGCGCTTCTTGAAGCAGTCAAACTATCCCCTGCTCACTTGAAATTGACGGGGATCGCTCATACCAGCGTCACCCATGCCAGGCAGATGTGCATGTATACGCATTACCTTTGAGTGAATGAGAGGTCCACTTAAAGGCAAGTTCTTCTGCACGTTGTCCTCCATCTAAACACTGAAAGCCTTCTCCATCCTTTCTATGTGGACATCCCAGACCTGGGTGACCACTTTGGTGCTGGGTGCAGCGCTTGCCACAACATTTTCTCGGATCAATCCGTTAAAGATCGCCTTCTCGTTCTTCCATATGTAGCGAATGGTGGATTTGTTTACTCCATACAGTCTGCCCACAGAGGCCACACTCTGTCCTCTCGCCAACTCGTCCAGCAGCTCCACTTTGAGGCTCAGGCTCATCACTTCCTTCTGCCTCTTGGTAGTCAATGCATTTCCAGCACTAGTGTTGCACTTTGAATCCAGATTTGATCAATGAGCGGAGCGAGAGGCAAAAGACAGGTCAAGGCAGCGGGACGAGAAGAATGATTGAGACCCAGGACACACTGCATACAAGTAAAATGTGGGTAGCTGTGGGAGGGACGAATAGTCTGACCATTGTTTGTGGGGGATGTTGGCAGGTGCTAACTTTTTACGCAGGTGGTAGATGGGGTGAAGCATTTTAATTGTACGACTCGCAAGGTGGGTGACATCTTCAGCAGCTAGTAATAGATGTGGTGAAGCGTTTTAATTGTGTGACTCGCAAGGTGGGTGACATCTTCAGCAGCGAGTAATAGATGCGGTGAAGCATTTTAATTGTGACTCGCAAGGTGGGTGCCATCTTCAGCAGCTTGTAATAGATGCGGTGAAGCATTTTAATTGTGTATCTCGTGGATGCCAACGTTTTACAAAGCAGCTAGTAGACGTGGTGAAACGTTTTTATAGCACGGATGGTGGGACATGCTGCACAACTCGACATGCTGCATAGCAACGGCAAATTGATAAAATGTATATTCTTGCGGAACGGGGTCGGAGGCGAGAAGACCACGAGGGGGGAAGCTACCTCGGGTTCCCACCAGACTCTCTGGAATCGCAGGCCGTCGTACACGAATAACTTTGTGACGTGGCGGGTCGCTAATCGACCGTGAACGCCAATAATTCGACCACTTGATTTAGGGTCCTCCATCTAATGAATACCGTTTACTAATGGTCACGTGATCTAATGATCGGGGGACACGCTCTAGGTACGCCTTGTTCAAACCGGATCACATGCAGCCGAGCGCAACTGCCCAAGGACGTACCGGCTCGAAAAACAGATCGTTGGGGGATAACGTCCCGGCTGGGCAAGAACACGAACCATGCTGAACCAATGAATGGAATGACAAAAAAACGAGCTGGGAACATTTCTATACAAAGCATTTACTTACAATCAGGTGAGGGAAGGTATGTGGAAAGCAAGGAATTTGTGGGGTGCAACAAAAGACAAGCAATTTACAAAAGCAGACTTTTCCCATTCTCACTTCGACAATCTTAACTTGTACTACGACAGGCGCCATCACGCACGCACGCACGCACGCACGCACATATGACAACTGCCAAAGCAATCAGAGAATATAATTGGATGGAGGTGATAGATGGCCCCCTTCCATCTCCCTGCAAGTTTGCAAGGATAAGGAACTTTCCCATCACATATTACCAAAAGTTACATTCCTTCCCCAATGACATCACATTTTCCTCTCTCATTATGCTCAATTTATGACATCATATTCAGTTTAACAAGTTCAGGAAATGGAATTAATAATCTCTTCACATGGAGACAAATACAACACCTTGCTTTGTTACCAGTTGACGAGTTCCTCATGCACTTCAAACATGAAAGAGAGTCCACAATGCTGACATTTTCAACAAATATAGAGATCTGCTTTGTGGATGTCCGACATGCATGTGGAGGAACCAATGAGAATTTCTGCACACCGTGACATGAGACCCAGTATTATTATATTAATACGCTAAGCCATATTTTGTGGACGTATCTCCTCTGAAACTGCCGGAAAGATTGTCGCCACTTTCGGCATGCGGGTGCTCTGTGGTCTAATGTACAGCATCGGCGATGGAAGATCGCGCCACACGGACAGGTTTGGGAATTTTTGGTGATTTTCTAATTCTTACATTCGTTTCCACGGTGACGTCACCACTGAGACGTAATGACGTCATGGCATCATCAGTCATTCGCTGACGTCATTACGTCTGTCGTCGACAGACCGTCACCGCTGAGAGGTGTAATGCTACTCCGAGAAAACAGCGTCTGCAATGTAAAACCCTCTTCTGCACATGCTGACGACCTCAGAAAGTGAATTTGACACAGAATTTAACAAGAAACATTGTGTTGTGGATTCTCACCACTCCAGCGTGCGAGCGACCGCTTTTAGCTAATTGCGGCCGCACGCCCACCGACCGTGGCAATCCAGTCACAGCTTTCGGCATCAACGCCGAAATCCAGCTACGGGTGTTTTTTAATCACACTGTAATCAGCCAACTATTCTGTCCACGCGCGACAGGGTCCGATCGCCGAATTGTCGATTTACCTAAGTATGCGCGCAGACAGAAATGCCGGGGATTTACACCTCAACGCCTGCTTGAAACGAGCCGCTTAAGCAGCTCGCTCCGTTTGCGATTTGCCGAGCGGTGTATATCGCCAAGCCCCGCCAAATCCGATTATCTTATCGGCTATTTAAAAGCCAGCTAATATTCCGAACGCAATGACGGCAGCTCAATAGAGGGAAAGGACGGCAAAACGAACAGGTCAACATACACACAAGGGAACATTTATCTTTAAACCAACCACGTTAAGCAAAGTCGCCATTAAATCAACGGTGGTGCAATCAAACACGTATGCATCATGCAGTCAGTAAAGCAATGCAGGAACGAGCAAGACAAAGAACTACAACCGTTGTATTATTATGTACACATTCACTTAACAGTTCATTACTTGACGGACAAGGCGCCACGACATTCATACAAAGAAAACCCCAGGAAAGAAAAGGGAAGAACTGGACCTGTGGGCCTTTAATAGTTCACGGAGCTGTGAAGACCGCAGGAGCTCCGTCCGAGAGGCCTTGCTGGTTACCTGCCACCTTCGTGGTAACTCGCTGGTTGACCCTCGACGTTTCGTCGACACGGCAGTTGGCGCTGCGCGACTGGTTGGCCCAAGCCCCGCCGTGCGGGCTAGTGGTTTGGGCCTAGCCGACGACGCCTCCGAGGAACGAACGGGCCTTTGCTCTTTCGAGAGTTGATGCTCTTTTAAGAGCCGCCGTTCCTCAGGCGTTGCGATCTCTTTCCGGCTTTCTCCACCTTCACGCCGTTCTGTGCAGCACGGCAGGCTTGGCTGCGCTCCGACGACCCCGACTGCTCTCCACTGGACTCGAACCTTGCCGGGCTGCTGG
>CM068958.1:142227837-142256077 GCA_035128595.1 Eptatretus atami
GAAAGAAAATAAGAAGAGGAGGAATCGGAAGAAGAAGAGGAATCGGAGGAAGAAGAGAGGAATCGAAGGAAGAAGAAGAGGAATCGCAGGAAGAGAAGAGGAATCGAAGAAGAAGAGGAATCTAAATAAGAAGAAGAGGAATCGGAGGAAGAGAAAGGAATCGGAAAGAAAGAAAGAAGAGAATCGGAAGAAGAAGAAGAGGATCGAAAGTCTAAAATAACAAAAAAAAAATAATCAAACGTTCCGGAGGGGAAATTTTAGCGAAGGAAAAGCATGTTTATATGTGACGCCATTTCTCTCGGCCAAACAATACCAAACGGTCAAACAGATCGCCTCACAAAAGGCAAAAGCCATCGGTGCTGTTACATGGAAAGGCAACACGGCAAAGGGGAGACGAACCGAACAGTGAATATATCTCCACACAGGTCGCGGAATACCAAACAACTGGTTTTATCCTCACTACAAGTCCTCCCACCCCGAAAACACAATACGAACCGTGCCGACGAAGCCATACAAACCGCGAGGGAACGGCGACCGCTCGGAAAAGCCTTTCACTTTGGGAGACGTCTATTTATTACGTACGTAAGAGTTAAATTGAGAAAGTACAGTAATTAAGGTGGACAGTCGAAGAAAGAGATTAGAATGCATAAAGAGTGAGACAAGGGAAAGACGTCTGAGGGAAAAATCCGAAACGTGAAACGCAAAACATCAATTCACCGAATCTTATACACCGCCTCAAAGGTTCAAGTGTTTGGTTTTTATCACATTTATCGTTGACGTCTATATAAACATTTCGGATGCCTCTGAAGATAAGTACGATAATAACTGTCATTACAAACGGTCTCATTCAAATTGCAGATAAAGAGGATGCAAGGATAATCTATCTATAATTCCAGCAATCTGTGTGTGTGTGTGTGTGTGTGTGTGTGTGTGTGTTGTGTGTGTGTGTGTGTGTGTGTGTGTGTGTGTGTGTGTGTGTGTCTGTGTGTGTGTGTGTGTGTGTTGTGGTGTGTGTGTGTGTGTGTGTGTGTGTGTGTGTGTGTGTGTGTGTGTGTGTGTGTGTGTGTGTGTGGTGGGACCGCTGTTTCTTCGACAACCTCTGGTCCGATCTAATTGAAACTTGCCAGGTATATTACTGGGGACCTGAGGATGTGCCTTTTCAAGGTTTGATATTAATCGGACAAGTGGTTCCAAGTTATGGCCATTTATTTACCAAACCAATGGCAAGACACGTTGTTGCGTCGGCGTGGCCGATGGGGAAGGGAAGCTCAGCCGCGTTCCCATTACGGGTTACAACGTACGGGCTTCCGGAGAGTGATGACTTCGTGTATTCTAATAATTTCTCGATTTATTATGCGCATTTATAGATAAACAACAATGGCCAAGTTATGATCGTTTTCATATTAGACGGTGCATAAATTTCGGGAACATCAGAGTGCTGGTATGCTCCGAACCAGGAAGTAAATTTTTTTCTCTCTCTTCTCTTTTTGTTTTTCCTTGCCACGACATTGCGAAAAGGTAAAATACGTTGGCGCTAATTGAATAGTTGGGTATTAAAACTAAATTGCGAATAATCGTAACTGTGAATAATATCGAACTTCCGGGTCACGCACGTACGGGCACGTGAGAGCGAAGAAACGGCCTGTGTGGTTTATTCATTTATTATTATTATTTATTTATGTTATTTATTTATTTATTTTTTTTTTTTTTTACGGGCACGTACTAGTAATAATAAATGAATTAAAAAACACAAATTCCATGTATGTGAAGAAGAAGAAGAAGGAGTGCAGGAAGAAGCGTTGTTGCCGGTTTTGAGGAGCAAGAGCGGGGTCGCCACAAACCTCGTTGCCATGGTGTATTTTCGCCTCGCTTGAAGCACGCCGGCATATGTCGTGTAATTCATTTTAAAACCTAAACTGATTCACGTCCGCGCTTTCACCCTTTTATAATATAATTGTACGTTGTGCCGGAAACGGAAAGCGTTTATAGACCAGATGTAGTTTGGCCAAGAGCTTCCTGTGAAGTCACCTCAACAAACAATAACAACAATAACAACAACAACAACAACAATCCTGCAACCCAATGCAGCAAAAGTGTAGTACTGTACTGGAACAAACATTTACATGTCCTTTTCTTTCAAGGAAACGAGCACAACTTGATCGAAAACGGCGTCGAGTGTTTCATGAACGTCTGTTTCCCAAATCATGGCGAGTGAGACAAACATCCACGGGATGGCTCAGCCTCCATTTCGGCATTTCCTCGCTCCAAAGGTTACACAGGGTGGCCATAAAGTCTGGAAACATGAGGAATGGTTGGATGATGATTCCCCTCACTTGATTGGAAGACGTGCCCTGTGGAGTGGTTGCTGCATGCTCGACAGATTTGAACCCCTTGATTACTTCTGGGGTATGCTGAAGGCGCAGGATTATCTGAGACGACACATTACGATGTATGTGCAGGGATCGATGGAAATGCTGCATCAACGTACTGTGTTCATTGCTATTTTACACAGCGCATTGAACTGTGCGTTTCTCATGAAGGACAACACATTGAACATGTCATGTAATGTCAATAAACCATTTATAATATATACTAGTTAACTCGACGACCCGTGAACCCGTTGGGTTCCCATTGTGACAGCGGTTGATGAAAAATCATTTCCGGGGGGGGGGGGGGTAGCTCCAGCGAACTATACGCTGAGGTTGTTTCCATTGATCAAATTCTCCCGAAGAGTACCTGACTGAATCGGGAATTGATTTTTTTATAATTTTTTCGTTGCCCGATTAGAACGAAACTTGATACTGCACACTGCGGGAGAATGGTGAGTAAAGGTGGCCCTAAAATTTTGCGCTATCGTGTACCATTTTGGTGTATTTCGGGAACATACATACATATATACAAGATGAGAGTTTCAGTAGTATATAAAAGATATTCACCTATGTTTCCAGACTTTATGGCCACCCTGTATTTCAATTAAAACTCGAACAAACGGCCACTTCAGAATCTTCTTCATTTTATACATTGATGGCACAAACTGATGGGTTGGTCTGGGGAAACTTAGCCCAAATCTATTACGAACCGGCTGGCGAGAGCCAACTGATGTTCGACTAAGGTTCGTGAAGGAATTTGTTCAGAGCGCTGGTGATAGCTCGCGTACGACTTGTGAAGGACACCGTGGGTATTTAAACATCCCCAACTGATGCCGGCAGACGCGAGGCCCAATTTAACGTCCATCCCAAGGACTGCACACGCATTGATGAATCATCCTGTCTGTGAAACACCAGGATGACAGTTCATAGCTGGGTCGGGATTCAAACCCAGGTGCTCAGAGGTGTGTGCATACCTCCAAACCATCCTGCCAGCCCAAACTCCTCTTTTAATTTTCGGGAATGGTAATGTTAAATGGCATGAGGAAATTCTCCGAGTTGTTGAAACGTAGTTTGCATGACTGCAAGCTTGCATTTATCAAGTTTTCGGTGAAACATCGGCATCATCGTCCTGAACGGCCATAGAGTACGTTTAAATGAGAAGATCAGACTCTAATTACCAATTCCCATGTTAAATGGATGTCAGAAGACGACGAGAGTACCAGGACTTAAAATGTCAAAGAGTAAATGGAGAGTCTGAAAGACAATGGAGGAAGTGCTGGGCAACCCCTCTCCCCTAGACCCAAAACTTTTATTTTAATGGTGTGAACAATCTTTGCTACGTCATGGGTGATGAAAGTTGTGATCAAGTTTCATCGAAATTGTGTATGTAGTTTTGAAGAAAGCAAATACATATTTTGGGGGGCAATCCACCCACGACCCCCTTCGACACAGATTTTTTTTTAATGGTGTAAACAAACTTTGGTACATACACAGTGATGAACGTTGTGGTAAAGTTTCAGAGAAGTTGCAAGTATTTGTGGACGGATGGACGAGGAACTACGTTCCAGGTGAGCTAAAAGCACAGTTATCAAGGTTCGACAAATTTAAACCCCAAAAGGTGCCAGTGATATTCGACTTGGATGCATCTTTCTTTACCGAGAATTAAGATGTGCGACATGAGATCTTGAATTTGAAACGTAAAGACTTGACTCAAATGGAAGAATAAAAAATTTACCCTTCTTTGAAACAAAAAACCCCCCTCAAAACAACAGTACTTTGTAGAGCGCATACCTCCGCCATGATGACAGTTTACGTTTTGGATCCCACTGATGGACCTGAAACGCGATCCGGACCTGAACCAAAATCTAATCAATTCATCCGTGTCACACACCCAACATGTCCACCAAGTTTCGTCCAAATCTATCCATAACTTTTTGAGATATCCTGCTCACAGAAAGACAGACCAACAAACGGGGGTGAAAATAACCTCCCTCCACCTTCGGTGGTGGAGGTAACAAAACAACAACCACCAAAGAACAAACAAACATGTGATGACGGTAATTCCGAGATGTCAGCCCCTTGCGATCCTTTCCAGGGATACCTTTAACCTATTTATTCGTATCCAAATGGAGGCCTTGTTTCGCATTCAATTTGAAACATCTTACCAATCTCGAGCCAGCTGAACAATACTCGACCATCACTGGAGGTTTCACACGACCGTTATAATCGGGAGCATTTAGCAACTTGAAAACTCCTTTCCAAACCGAAATTCATAACATCCACATGGATGTTTGAGAATTTCACATGGAACATCAGCAGGTCATGTCTGCTTCAACATGCATGTTGAGTGTGCGCAGGATGGCCTAGTCAGAGGTACACACACTTGCCTCTCAGCTGTAGAACCTGGTTGAATCCCAACCCAGCTATAAACTTCATCCTGGTGCGATTATCAGTGTGTGCCGTCCCTCGGATGCACATTAAACGTGAATCCCATCTACCGACGTTAGTTGGTGGACGTTAAAGATCCAGGTGTCCTTTGCGAAGAGTAGGCGGGTATTCACCGGCATCCAGAAACAATTTCAAAGTCCTCCCCAACTAGCAGGGGCACTTCATCAGCGGCAAAGCCTGCCTCCCAGCGATGGTGCAAACCAGCAACTCTCAGACTGCGCACACACATGAATGCAGATGCATGTTATGGCATAATACTTCAGCGTGCCAAATATATCAAGTGCACATGAACAAACCTTCACACGTAAAAACTTTATTACAAAACAGATGGAATCGTGATCGCAGTCAAATGTGAAAAACATGGAATGTGGGGAAAAAAAAAATAATAATAATAAAAAAAAGAAGCAACAAATAAAGCGTTCACATTCAATTCAAGTTTTAAAACAAAAACCTACTTCTGATCAGCAAAAATTTACTTCGAAATAAAATGACAATTCCACATCATGAACAAAGTGGACATTTCACAGTGAAGAACAGCTGAGTGGGAAACTTATATTTAATGAAGTCAGAGCAGCTTACAGAAGATCGCATGTTGCCTTTCATTCGAAACCATATTCGGCATTTCACAATCACGTCAGGGACATCAAGTACCAACAATTTGTGTGGTTTCAACCGTTGGTGGATTTAAAGAATTTCCAACACTTAATTCAAAACGTTTTGCAAAAGGATTCGAAAAAGTAAAAGATTGTGTGTCGTCAATTACAACTGCGATGAACACGGGGAGGCCATTTATCCAACTGCATGTGGAACACGTTTAGAGTGACACGAAGCGGCAAATAATTATTTTATTTCAACAAACATCAAGGTTCATGGAAGAGATGCACGGCACAGTGGTGACATGGACGGTGGTGGAATGGAGAGTGTTAGCATACCAGGGAGGACAACAAAATGGGGAAGTAACAAGCATACAGTCCAGATAAGAAGGACATGGGAAGTGGCTGGACTGAGTATAGAAGAAAAATCCAGCAGGAAAAGCTGAGAAATAGGGTAAATGTGGAAAGTGAGAGAGAGGACAAGACAGCAAGAAGAAGAACAAGAAGAACAAGAGGAACAAGAAGAACAAGAGCAACAACAAGAGCAAGAAGAACAAACAGAACAAGAAGAAGAACAAGAAGAAGAACAAGAAGACAAAGAAGAGGAAGAAGAAGAAGCCACCACACTTCTTTGTGTATTCAGACACATCGGGCAACCGTGCACATACTCAATGTTACAATCATCATCCTTTGGGTTTTTTTTTTTCACTTTTGCAGACTCAAGGCACTTTTCCATGGGCTAGGGGCACAATCCCGGACGGGTCACCACTCTGACGCAGGATACATGAATGGTCATTCCCAGTAAGATGGTACTCATTTTGCCGATCTCGGAAGGACGCCAGGCTGAGTCAACCCCTAGTGTTATTTTAACAGCACACCAGGGGGTTCAAACTCAGGACCTTGAGACCTTAAGCCATCCACCTTAACCATTAAGCCAATACCAAGCTTGAGATGACCAGGTGAGAACAGAAACTATTGGGAAATGGAATTATGGAGTAGCACAAGATGGTGATAGCTTGGCACTCTCAAGAGCTGAAGATAATAAAATGAATGGAAAAGGAGGGGATACAGTCGGCAGTTCTTCTGGATTTGGGGGAGGCAATAACATTTGGGTTGCGAGCTGAGCGAGTGCGGCTGAATCGTGCTCACGAGGGACAAAAGTGGCTGAGTGGGCAAGTTGGGTGAGAACACTAAATGAGAAATATGAAACTGTTTTGCCAACAAGCTATCTGCGTTGGGAAAGAAGCAGGCCTTGCACCAACCGATAATACCGACAAGGAGTCCAACGTTTTGGTCAAGCCTGCTTAGTTTCCAACGATAACTTAAATAGTTTCCAGTTAAAGGTAAAAAAAAAATATGCAGATTACTGTGCTGTTTGTAAAGCAGCTCCATCACACGAGTAAATGTAAAATTATTGGACAGCAACAGAGGTGGAACATCTGCAGTTCAGCACCATCCTAAAAGTATTAACTGCAATATTAAACTTCTCCATTAAAAGATTGTCCATTTTGGATGCTTCTGACCGATACATAAATACGCGCAATGTGATATTATAATACCCTGTTGAGAGAAGCTTAAAAGTCATTACATTTTGGATTATGCTAAAAGCTGACTTTGATCGAGAGTTTTGACAAAATGTAAGTTTTATCAAAATACAAAAGAGTGAGTTATTGAGGCCTTCAAAACAGCTGTTCACCACCACCTCTTATCATCCCCCATCACATCCTCGATCTTTATACCCGTTAATCCACCCAAACCCACCTCCTTCAAATTCCCTGCTTTCCTTCCTGAAAGTCCCTGTAATGTCCATCTTGTATACCCCGTGTTCCCCGCCCATCCCTCTCCCTTCCACACATCTCCTAATGCTCTGTTCCCACTGTTTTGTCCTTTCCTCTCCCACCCTCATGTCTCACGCCCCCCTTGCTGTGGTTGTGCGTTAGCTCTCATATGAGCCTCGACAATGTATCCCAAAAAAAAAATATTGAAAAGGAAATGCATCGATAAGTGGAACATGACCCTGTAGTAAAATAAAAAACCTCACCCACACATAGAAGGTTCTTAAAAATACTTATCAATGCAATCTTGAAAATTGTACAAGATAGACAAGATCATGAAGACGCACTCGAAACCATGGTTGCCACATAACTTGAAGGTGCCAGGTTTTGTTTGTTTGTATTGTACTTTGAAGAAAGCTCGGACCAATGACTCGATACAGCAGCCACAGGCGGGAAAGTGTGCAGAGAAAAAGAGCATAAATTATTTCACCGTTTGATTGTTCAGATCATGCAGTAACATAATTTGAGAAGTGTCCATTTGACTTCTATGAAACCTGAATCGCTGGACTGAATGAGTTGAAAAATGCAGGTTGTACTCGGGGTGTGCACGGGGAAGTTTTAGGTGGTGAAAAAAAAAACATTTCAGAGTCCCGAGGGTTCAAGGTGGGAGGGAGCCCCAATTCCCTCGATGTAAATGTGCGTATTGCACAGCTCATGGTTACAGGGGGGAGTACTAGCCAAAACAAAATATGCTATTTTGGGGAATCAACGTGTCCATAATTCTGGGGGAATTTGTTAATCTGTCCCGAAGGACTGGTACTTCATTAAATATTTTTCTTTTTTTAACCTGACACATCAGAGCACATTTTATCGCAAAATAGTAATGCACCAAGATGACAGGACAGACCCCAAACCTCTCTCCAATCAACGTCATGGAACAATTGGTTTCATTACATTTTGGAGAAATCTCCAAATGGCCTCGAGCATCAATGTTTCATTTAAAATTTCTTTATAAGCAAATGTATCTTTTGGGAAGTTGAAGGGTTAAAGGCAACACGTACAGCTCATGAATACTTAAATATTTGAATTATCTCTGGATCTCACCTTCATTCCCGAATCGTAAACTGAGACTCGCAAAGACATCTCGTTAATATTCGAGTTGAAGCATTTTTTGATCTTTGAGGCCATTCACTCCAAGAATAAAGGAAAACTTCATCAAAACTAAATGAAAATCCACAACATTAAGGGGTTCAGGCCAATATTATAGCCACAACTGTTTGTGGTGACTGGACCCATGGAGTTGCAGCACCGTCATCGAAACCAAGCACACCATGTCTATCCAAAGTCTGGAGTTATAGCAAAGTGAAAAGCTCACACATTATTTCTCTTCAACACTGCAAAGATTTCAAATGAAAAGACATCTTCTGCATCGGAACATCAAATCAAACACAGACCATACAAACATTCATGATCACGTAAACAAATGGAAATATTGTTAAAAGGTGCAAAACAAAATATTTAGAAATCCCTGAAAACCACCACCTTCAAACTCTTTCTACCTGTGTTACATCCTCGTACCGTCCCTGGTATCCTCATTAGCACTATATGCCTGTGTGGTGTGACATCATTTCTGATGTGTGTGTACATTTTCTTTCTTTTAGTGTTGGAATTGGAGGATCGGGTTCTTCACACGCCCAAACCATCGGTCTTCATTCCAATCCGGTATGTTACGCCACATGCACTCTCTTGTGCTCCTCAAGGCTACGGGAGTAAGCAAATGCCTTTTTGCAAAACGTCACACGTGTACAGGCGCTTACGCTTATGCGTCTTCATGTGTTCATCCATCGGAAAATGATTGTGCAAACACCTTGCCGCACACAGAGCACTCTTGCAGATCATCTTGGTGAATCCTCATATGGCTTTGAAATTGATATAAAAGCGGAAACACCTTTCCACATATAGGGAAGAAGAAGAAGA
The DNA here is from genome assembly GCA_035128595.1 of Eptatretus atami. Taxonomy (NCBI): domain Eukaryota; kingdom Metazoa; phylum Chordata; class Myxini; order Myxiniformes; family Myxinidae; genus Eptatretus; species Eptatretus atami. Next base: position 142,237,000 of record CM068958.1, read on the forward strand.
AGAAGAGGAATCGGAAGAAGAAGAAGAGGAATCGAAAGTCTAAAAATAACAAAAAAAAAATAATCAAACGTTCCGGAGGGGAAATTTTAGCGAAGGAAAAGAACATGTTTATATGTGACGCCATTTCTCTCGGCCGAAACAATACCAAACGGTCAAACAGATCGCCTCACAAAGGCAAAGCCATCGGTGCTGTTACATGGAAAGGCAACACGGCAAAGGGGAGACGAACCGAACAGTGAATATATCTCCACACAGGTCGCGGAATACCAAACAACTGGTTTTATCCTCACTACAAGTCCTCCCACCCCGAAAACACAATACGAACCGTGCCGACGAAGCCATACAAACCGCGAGGGAACGGCGACCGCTCGGAAAAGCCTTTCACTTTGGGAGACGTCTATTTATTACGTACGTAAGAGTTAAATTGAGAAAGTACAGTAATTAAGGTGGACAGTCGAAGAAAGGAGATTAGAATGCATAAAGAGTGGAGACAAGGGAAAGACGTCTGAGGGAAAAATCCGAAACGTGAAACCAGAAACATCAATTCACCGAATCTTATACACCGCCTCAAAGGTTCAAGTGTTTGGTTTTTATCACATTTATCGTTGACGTCTATATAAACATTTCGGATGCCTCTGAAGATAAGTACGATAATAACTGTCATTACAAACGGTCTCATTCATAATTGCAGATAAAGAGGATGCAAGGATAATCTATCTATAATTCCAGCAATCTGTGTGTGTGTGTGTGTGTGTGTTCGTGTGTGTGCTGTGTGTGTGTGTGTGTGTGTGTGTGTGTGTGTGTGTGTGTGTGTGTTGTGTGTGTGTGTGTGTGTGTGTGTGTGGTGTGTGTGTGTGTGTGTGTGTGTGTGTGTGTGTGTGTGTGTGTGTGTGTGTGTGTGTGTGTGTGTGTGTGTGTGTGTGGTGTGTGTGACCGCTGTTTCTCGACAACCTCTGGTCCGATCTAATTGAAACTTGCCAGGTATATTACTGGGGACCTGAGGATGTGCCTTTTCAAGGTTTGATATTAATCGGACAAGTGGTTCCCAAGTTATGGCCATTTATTTACCAAACCAATGGCAAGACACGTTGTTGCGTCGGCGTGGCCGATGGGGAAGGGAAGCTCAGCCGCGTTCCCATTACGGGTTACAACGTACGGGCTTCCGGAGAGTGATGACTTCGTGTATTCTAATAATTTCTCGATTTATTATGCGCATTTATAGATAAACACAATGGCCAAGTTATGATCGTTTTCATATTAGACGGTGCATAAATTTCGGGAACATCAGAGTGCTGGTATGCTCCGAACCAGGAAGTAAATTTTTTTCTCTCTCTTCTCTTTTTGTTTTTCCTTGCCACGACATTGCGAAAAGGTAAAATACGTTGGCGCTAATTGAATAGTTGGGTATTAAAACTAAATTGCGAATAATCGTAACTGTGAATAATATCGAACTTCCGGGTACCGCACGTACGGGCACGTGAGAGCGAAGAAACGGCCTGTGTGGTTTATTCATTTATTATTATTATTTATTTATGTTATTTATTTATTTATTTATTTTTTTTTTTTACGGGCAACGTACTAGTAATAATAAATGAATTAAAAAACACAAATTCCATGTATGTGAAGAAGAAGAAGAAGGAGTGCAGGAAGAAGCGTTGTTGCCGGTTTTGAGGAGCAAGAGCGGGGTCGCCACAACCTCGTTGCCATGGTGTATTTTCGCCTCGCTTGAAGCACGCCGGCATATGTCGTGTAATTCATTTTAAAACCTAAACTGATTCACGTCCGCGCTTTCACCCTTTTATATAATAATGTACGTTGTGCCGGAAACGGAAAGCGTTTATAGACCAGATGTAGTTTGGCCAAGAGCTTCCTGTGAAGTCACCTCAACAAACAATAACAACAATAACAACAACAACAACAACAATCCTGCAACCCAATGCAGCAAAAGTGTAGTACTGTACTGGACAAACATTTACATGTCCTTTTCTTTCAAGGAAACGAGCACAAACTTGATCGAAACGGCGTCGAGTGTTTCATGAACGTCTGTTTCCCAAATCATGGCGAGTGAGACAAACATCCACGGGATGGCTCAGCCTCCATTTCGGCATTTCCTCGCTCCAAAGGGTTACACAGGGTGGCCATAAAGTCTGGAAACATGAGGAATGGTTGGATGATGATTCCCCTCACTTGATTGGAAGACGTGGCCCTGTGGAGTGGGTTGCTGCATGCTCGACAGATTTGAACCCCCTTGATTACTTCTGGGGTATGCTGAAGGCGCAGGATTATCTGAGACGACACATTACGGATGTATGTGCAGGGATCGATGGAAATGCTGCATCAACGTACTGTGTTCATTGCTATTTTACACAGCGCATTGAACTGTGCGTTTCTCATGAAGGACAACACATTGAACATGTCATGTAATGTCAATAAACCATTTATAATATATACTAGTTAACTCGACGACCCGTGAACCCGTTGGGTTCCCATTGTGACAGCGGTTGATGAAAAAATCATTCCGGGGAGGGGGGGGGTGCTCAGCGAACATACCGCGATTTCCATATTGATCAATTCTCCCGAAGAGTACCTGACTGAATCGGGAATTGATTTTTTAATAATTTTTTCGTTGCCCGATTAGAACGAAACTTGATACTGCACACTGCGGGAGAATGGTGAGTAAGGTGGCCCTAAAATTTTTGCGCTATCGTGTACCATTTTGGCTGTATTTCGGGAACATACATACATATATACAAGATGAGAGTTTCAGTAGTATATAAAAGATATTCACCTATGTTTCCAGACTTTATGGCCACCCTGTATTTCAATTAAAACTCGAACAAAACGGCCACTTCAGAATCTTCTTCATTTTATACATTGATGGCCACAACTGATGGGTTGGTCTGGGGAAACTTAGCCCAAATCTATTACGAACCGGCTGGCGAGAGCCAACTGATGTTCGACTAAGGTTCGTGAAGGAATTTGTTCAGAGCGCTGGTGATAGCTCGCGTACGACTTGTGAAGGACACCGTGGGGTATTTAACATCCACCAACTGATGCCGGCAGACGCGAGGCCCAATTTAACGTCCATCCCAAGGACTGCACACGCATTGATGAATCATCCTGTCTGTGAAACACCAGGATGACAGTTCATAGCTGGGTCGGGATTCAAACCCAGGTGCTCAGAGGTGTGTGCATACCTCCAAACCATCCTGCCAGCCCAAACTCCTCTTTTAATTTTCGGGAATGGTAACTGTTAAATGGCATGAGGAAATTCTCCGAGTTGTTGAAACGTAGTTTGCATGACTGCAAGCTTGCATTTATCAAGTTTTCGGTGAAACATCGGCATCGTCGTCCCTGAACGGCCATAGAGTACGTTTAATGAGAAGATCAGACTCTAATTACCAATTCGCCATGTTAAATGGATGTCAGAAGACGACGACGAGTACCAGGACTTAAAATGTCAAAGAGTAAATGGAGAGTCTGAAGACAATGGAGGAAGTGCTGGGGCAACCCCCTCTCCCCTAGACCCAAAACTTTTATTTTAATGGTGTGAACAATCTTTGCTACGTCATGGGTGATGAAAGTTGTGATCAAGTTTCATCGAAATTGTGTATGTAGTTTTGAAGAAAGCAAATACATATTTTGGGGGGCAATCCACCCACGACCCCCTTCGACACAGATTTTTTTTTAAAGGTGTAAACAAACTTTGGTACATACACAGTGATGAACGTTGTGGTAAAGTTTCAGAGAAGTTGCAAGTATTTGTGGACGGATGGACGACGGAACTACGTTCCAGGTGAGCTAAAAAGCACCAGTTATCAAGGTTCGACAAATTTAAACCCCAAAAGGTGCCAGTGATATTCGACTTGGATGCATCTTCTTTTACCGAGAATTAGATGTGCGACATGAGATCTTGAATTTGAAACGTAAAGACTTGACTCAAATGGAAGAATAAAAAATTTACCCTTCTTTGAAACAAAAAAACCCCCCTCAAAACAACAACAGTACTTTGTAGAGCGCATACCTCCGCCATGATGAACAGTTTACGTTTTGGATCCCACTGATGGACCTGAAACGCGATCCGGACCTGAACCAAAATCTAATCAATTCATCCGTGTCACACACCCAACATGTCCACCAAGTTTCGTCCAAATCTATCCATAACTTTTTGAGATATCCTGCTCACAGAAAGACAGACCAACAAACGGGGGTGAAAATAACCTCCCTCCACCTTCGGTGGTGGAGGTAACAAAACAACAACCACCAAAAATCAAACAAACATGTGATGACGGGTAATATCCGAGATGTCAGCCACTTGCGATCCTTTCCAGGGATACCTTTAACCATTTATTCGTATCCAAATGGAGGCCCTTGTTTCGCATTCAATTTGAAACATCTTACCAATCTCGAGCCAGCTGAACAATACTCGACCATCACTGGAGGTTTCACACGACCGTTATAAATCGGGAGCATTTAGCAACTTGAAAACTCCTTTCCAAACCAGAATTCATAACATCCACATGGATGTTTGAGATTTCACATGGAACATCAGCAGGTCATGTCATGCTTCAACATGCATGTTGAGTGTGCAGGATGGCCTAGTCAGAGGTACACACACTTGCCTCTCAGCTGTAGAACCTGGGTTTGAATCCCAACCCAGCTATAAACTGTCATCCTGGTGCGATTAATCAGTGTGTGCCGTCCCTCGGATGCACATTAAACGTGAATCCCATCTACCGACGTTAGTTGGTGGACGTTAAAGATCCCATGGTGTCCTTTGCGAAGAGTAGGCGGGTATTCACCGGCATCCAGAACAAATTTCAAAGTCCTCCCCCAACTAGCAGGGGGCACTTCATCAGCGGCAAAGCCGTGCTCCCAGCGATGGTGCAAACCAGCAACTCTCAGACTGCGCACACAATGAATGCAGATGCATGTTATGGGCATAATACTTCAGCGTGCCCAAATATATCAAGTGCACATGAACAAACCTTCACACGTAAAAACTTTTATTACAAAACAGATGGAATCGTGATCGCAGTCAAAATGTGAAAAACATGGAATGTGGGGGAAAAAATAATAATAATAATAAAAAAAAGAAGCAACAAATAAAGCGTTCACATTCAATTCAAGTTTTAAAACAAAAACCTACTTCTGAATCAGCAAAAATTTACTTCGAAATAAAATGACAATTCCACATCATGAACAAAGGTGGGAACATTTCACAGTGAAGAACAGCTGAGTGGGAAACTTAATATTTAAATGAAGTCAGAGCAGCTTACAGAAGATCGCATGTTGCCTTTCATTCGAAACCATATTCGGCATTTCACAATCACGTCAGGGACATCAAGTACCAACAATTTGATGTGGTTTCAACCGTTGGTGGATTTAAAGAATTTCCAACACTTAATTCAAAACGTTTTGCAAAAGGATTCGAAAAAGTAAAAGATTGTGTGTCGTCAATTACAACTGCGATGAACACGGGGGAGGCCATTTATCCAACTGCATGTGGAACATCGTTTAGAGTGACACGAAGCGGCAAATAATTATTTTATTTCAACAAACATCAAGGTTCATGGAAGAGATGCACGGCACAGTGGTGACATGGACGGTGGTGGAATGGAGAGTGTTAGCATACCAGGGAGGACAACAAAATGGGGGAAGTAACAAGCATACAGTCCAGATAAGACAGGACATGGGAAGTGGCTGGACTGAGTATAGAAGATAAAATCCAGCAGGAAAAGCTGAGAAATAGGGTAAATGTGGGAAAGTGAGAGAGAGGACAAGACAGCAAGAAGAAGAACAAGAAGAACAAGAGGAACAAGAAGAACAAGAGCAACAACAAGAGCAAGAAGAACAACAAGAACAAGAAGAAGAACAAGAAGAAGAACAAGAAGACAAAGAAGAGGAAGAAGAAGAAGCCACCACACTTCTTTGTGTATTCAGACACATCGGGCAACCGTGCACATACTCAATGTTACAATCATCATCCTTTGGAGGTTTTTTTTTTCCACTTTTGCAGACTCAAGGCACTTTTCCATGGGCTAGGGGGCACAATCCCGGACGGGTCACCACTCTGACGCAGGATACATGAATGGTCATTCTTCCCAGTAAGATGGTACTCATTTTGCCGATCTCGGAAGGACGCCAGGCTGAGTCAACCCACCTAGTGTTATTTTAACAGCACACCAGGGGGTTCAAACTCAGGACCTTGAGACCTTAAGCCATCCACCTTAACCATTAAGCCAATACCAAGCTTGAGATGACCAGGTGAGAACAGAAACTATTGGGAAATGGAATTATGGAGTAGCACAAGATGGTGATAGCTTGGCACTCTCAAAGACTGAAGATAATAAAATGAATGGAAAGGAGGGGATACAGTCGGCAGTTCTTCTGGATTTGGGGGAGGGCAATAACATTTGGGTTGCGAGCTGAGCGAGTGCGGCTGAATCGTGCTCACGAGGGACAAAAGTGGCTGAGTGGGCAAGTTGGGTGAGAACACTAAATGAGAAATATGAAACTGTTTTGCCAACAAGCTATCTGCGTTGGGAAAGAAGCAGGCCTTGCACCAACCGATAATACCGACAAGGAGTCCAACGTTTTGGTCAAGCCTGCTTAGTTTCCAACGATAACTTAAATAGTTTCCAGTTAAAGGTAAAAAAAATAAATATGCAGATTACTGTGCTGTTTGTAAAGCAGCTCCATCACACGAGTAAATGTAAAATTATTGGGACAGCAACAAGAGGTGGAACATCTGCAGTTCAGCACCATCCTAAAAGTATTAACTGCAATATTAAACTTCTCCATTAAAAGATTGTCCATTTTGGATGCTTCTGACCGATACATAAATACGCGCAATGTGATATTAATAATACCCTGTTGAGAGAAGCTTAACAAGTCATTACATTTTGGATTATGCTAAAAGCTGACTTTGATCGAGAGTTTTGACAAAATGTAAGTTTTATCAAAATACAAAAGAGTGAGTTATTGAGGCCTTCAAAACAGCTGTTCACCACCACCTCTTATGCATCCCATTCAAATCCTCGATCTTTTATACCCGTTATCCACCCCAACCCACCTCCTTCAAATTCCTGCTTTCCTTCCTGAAAGTCTGTAATGTCCATCTTGTATACCCCGTGTTCCCCGCCCATCCCTCTCCCTTCCACACATCTCCTAATGCCTCTGTTCCCCACTGTTTTGTCCTTTCCTCTCCCACCCCTCATGTCTCACGCCCCCCTTGCTATGTGTTGTGCGTTAGCTCTCATATGAGTCTCGACAATGTATCCAAAAAAAAATATTGAAAAGGAAATGCATCGATAAGTGGAACATGACCCTGTAGTATATAAATAAACATCACGCACACTAGAAGGTTCTTAAAAATACTTATCAATGCAATCTTGAAAATTGTACAAGATAGACAAGATCATGAAGACGCACTCGAAACCATGGTTGCCACATAACTTGAAGGTGCCAGGTTTTGTTTGTTTGTATTGTACTTTGAAGAAGCTCGGACCAATGACTCGATACAGCAGCCACAGGCGGGAAAGTGTGCAGAGAATAAAGAGCATAAATTATTTCACCGTTTGATTGTTCAGATCATGCAGTAACATAATTTGAGAAGTGTCCATTTGACTTCTATGAACACCTGAATCGCTGGACTGAATGAGTTGAAAAATGCAGGTTGTACTCGGGGTGTGCACGGGGAAGTTTTAGGTGGTGAAAAAAAAAAACATTTCAGAGTCCCGAGGGTTCAAGGTGGAGGGAGGACCCCAATTCCCTCGATGTAAATGTCGTATTGCACAGCTCATGGTTACAGGGGGGTAGTACTAGCCAAAACAAAATATGCTATTTCTGGGGGAATCAACGTGTCCATAATTCTGGGGGAATTTGTTAATCTGTCCCGAAGGACTGGTACTTCATTAAATATTTTTCTTTTTTTAACCTGACACATCAGAGCACATTTTATCGCAAAATAGTAATGCACCAAGATGACAGGACTAGACCCCAAACCTCTCTCCAATCAACGTCATGGAACAATTGGTTTCATTACATTTTGGAGAAATCTCCAAATGGCCTCGAGCATCAATCGTTTCATTTAAAATTTCTTTATAAGCAAATGTATCTTTTGGGAAGTTGAAGGGTTAAAGCAGCACACGTACAGCTCATGAATAACTTAAATATTTGAATTATCTCTGGATCTCACCTTCATTCCCGAATCGTAAACTGAGACTCGCAAAGACATCTCGTTAATATTCGAGTTGAAGCATTTTTTGATCTTTGAGGCCATTCACTCCAAGAATAAAGGAAAACTTCATCAAAACTAAATGAAAATCCACAACATTAAGGGGTTCAGGCCAATATTATAGCCACAACTGTTTGTGGTGACTGGACCCATGGAGTTTGCAGCACCGTCATCGAAACCAAGCACACCATGTCTATCCAAAGTCTGGAGTTATAGCAAAGTGAAAAGCTCACACATTATTTCTCTTCAACACTGCAAAGATTTCAAATGAAAAGACATCTTCTGCATCGGAACATCAACATCAACAACAGACCATACAAACATTCATGATCACGTAAACAAATGGAAATAATTGTTAAAAGGTGCAAAACAAAATATTTAGAAATCCCTGAAAACCACCACCTTCAAACTCTTTCTACCTGTGTTACATCCTCGTACCGTCCCTGGTATCCTCATTTGAAAAGTATACACTATTTAGTGCCTGTGTGGTGTGACATCATTTCTGATGTGTGTGTACATTTTCTTTCTTTTAGTGTTGGAATTGGAGGTATCGGGTTCTTCACACGCCCAAACCATCGGTCTTCATTTCAATCCGGTATGGTACGCCACATGCACTCTCTTGTGCTCCTCAAGGCTACGGGAGTAAGCAAATGCCTTTTTGCAAACGTCACACGTGTACAGGCGCTTACGCTTATGCGTCTTCATGTGTTCATCCATCGGAAATGATTGTGCAAACACCTTGCCGCACACAGAGCACTCTTGCAGATCATCTTGGTGAATCCTCATATGGCTTTGAAATTGATATAAAAGCGGAAACACCTTTCCACATATAGAGCAAGTGAATGGCTCATCGAGTTTTTGTTCAATATAAAATGCACTTTGTTGGCTACAATTGGTGCAGTTTTGTCCTTTTGGACAAGGACCAGGGTGTTGCTCACGCAAGTGTAACTTCAAAGCAGTTGCATAATGAAAAGACTGGGTGCACCTGCAGCATGACAAATGTCCCATACTTTTTACTTGTCGGCCTGCAATGACAATCCAAAAAGGTTAACATAAAATAAAAACACAGCAAAGCAGGCTCATACTTGTGTAACCACACACACCACAACACACCACACACACAACACACACACACACACACACACCACCACACTGGCTGTTTTGATGAGCATCGCCGCAGATTACATCTCACATGGTAAAAACGCATAATCCGCAAAGAACAACCGTCTGTCTGCCATGTAATCTTTGTCTGTTAGACAATGTCGCCAGGCTGAGGCTCCGGATTGGAGGTGATGCTTTGGTGTAGGACTTTATGTCCATTGGAAATCAGGGAGTGCTCGTCACACTCCACATATTTCGAGATATATTATATGTATGAAAATGACTTGGAAATTAATTATTCATTGTTATCTCAATGATTGTTCACACAAGTGTTTGCAACTTCAACGAGAGTGAAGTTGACAGCACGCCATCGCAAATCCCATGTTTCCACCGAAAGCAAAGTTGAAAGAGGGCATAAAGTTCCACCAAGAATGACCCAACATCAAATTTTGATGTTAATTTTCATTTCGTTTTGACCTCTGTGACCCGAAGTCCCACCCCAGGGGCATGAACCAAGGGTCAAACCAAAAAAAAAACGATACATATTTCATGCCTCCCCTAATGTTGACTGCATATACAAAGTTTCATAAAAAAATTTTTTTGTCACATGTGCTTCAAATGTGCCCACAAATGCATTTTTAATTGACCTTTTCAGCCTGTCCTCGGACTCTTGGGGGCTGGGCCAAAACTATATTGTTCTTGCACCTTCTTGCGATGTGGTGATCAAAACTACAAAGAATTTCTGCACAACCATTTAGGAGGAGATATCGTGACGGACAGATGGAACGACGGAGCAGAAAACAATATCGCCCCATTTTTTTCAAATAGCGTGGGGATAACTTAGCAACGGGTGTCTGGACAACTCCCGTCATCGTTCCCCTCACGTCTCTCTTCTCTTTCCTTTCTGTTTGTGTCAACTCTCAAATAACTGCCGTTGTCTTTACTCATTAATTTTGTTGTATACATAGTCAAGTCTCGTGGAAGAGCAAGTACTAGTGCACTGAACGGATCAGGATGCAACAGGACAAAAGGAAGAGCAGAGAAAGGGGAGAAACACCAACAGAGTTGGAGGCCAAAACAGAGGGAGACTTGGACAAACAATGGGTGTGGGAAGGAATGGGGGGCAGGAAAGGATGCATGGGATGGACAAGATGGATATAGAAGGAAACTAGGAGAAGGGCTTGTGGTGGGGTTAACGAGGGTAAAAAAGATTATGGTTTTGGATTGGGGAAGATTGGAGATGGTGTTGAACAGCTGTCTTGAAGACCTGGTGGGAAGAACAAGATTGCAGAGGATGTGGAAGTTGGTTCAACAGGCGGGGGGGGGGGGGGGGGGGGGGAAGAAGTAATACAACTGCAGTTCAACATGGCACGTCCATGTTAGCTACTGTGAAGCTCTGCACACACACTGGAGAGATTATGTGTCAACTTGTGCTACTTCAGCGCAGCGATAGGGGCATATGTGACACTCGTGGGGCGGGGGAGAGACCGCTCCGCAAATGGGGAGGGGGGACAGAGGGACCTGGCTATAAAAGACAGTGATGCTCGCACATCAGAGCGCTGCAGGGAGACACCAGGTATGCCGGAGGGGACGTGCTGGACTGGGAGAGAAGGGTCTGCAAGGAGAGGAAGGTCTGAAGGGCGAGCATGCTGCAAAGCATCAATGGTGTCGCTGGCAAACAGTGAAATCAGCAAGCATCGCACCTCCCGACGCTTCACCACAGGGGAGACCGCACACATCGTAACGACAGTTCTGTCAAGTCTTCTTTTCGTCCTGCCTCCCTGCCAGAGTCTGTGGGATCGTCCTCCAGCATAATCAAATTCCCCTTAGAACCACACACACATGCCAAAACCACCACACAGCCAAATTATTTCAACATAAATACACCGTAATGCGATCCAGTCGCCTGTGCTCAGTGTCTTGGGAGTTTATCTCTGGCGGTCTGTTTCTTTTCTTCCACAAAGCAAACTCGTTATATTCGCAATGTAACAAAAAAGGTACCAAAATTAAATGGAAGTTGAATCGCAAAAATATTATTTGCTCCATAAGTTTAAATATATCATGCTTTCAAACTTGAAATTTTGTATTTTTTTAAATCAATGATCCAAGGCTCTTGAAGGAGCTGACCTGCAGGACAAAGACGTACGCAGATATCATTGTATTCTGACAAATTATAAGGACATTAGACAATGGAGAAACATATGGCACATTAAATTTTAACCTGGGTTCCTCACTTCGTGATCCAGGAGTTCGGTCGGGCACGCAAAACAGGCCATCTTGTTATGGCCATTACAAATGGTTTCAAAACAAACCAAACCAATAATGCTTATTTAACAGCAAGCAACCCTTCTCCCTGCCCCACCTCACAGGTAGATGTAGGGGTAAAGTGGTGGCAATATTTGAGTTCCACAGTTACTTCAGACAATCAAATACCCTTTTATCATGAGAAATAAAAAAGCTAAACAGAAACAATTTCCTGTAAAACAAGCAAGTGTGACAACCCAAGAACCGCTCTTACCGTCATTCATTATTATGCTCTCTCCATTTCCATCAGCACCTGAAAAGCAAAACACAATGGAGGCATTTTATAGGTTTCATGCAGACTGCCATCCAAGGATGGAAAAACTGAAAACTTTTGTAAAAACAGGCAGACAGTTTTACAATCGACATGCGTATGGATGATCGCCATTTGTCTACATTTTCTTCAAAATCATTCGGCTTTAAGTTTTGCTAAATAGAATTCCATTACATTCGATTCAATTAGATTTGACTCAATTGTAATCATGCATCGGCACTATCACTCTCCCCACTGCCTGGCGATCCGTGTGACAGAATCCAGCACCAATTGGACTCAATACAAGTGTTTTCAGCATTTCATCATTGAGCGACAGCATATGCTTGAAGTATGGGGTGTTGGCCCCCATTCAGCAAATTCAAACGACTTTGGTCCAATCACCTGTTCAAGTGCCAAAAGTGGTTCATGCTTTGCCCTTGAGGAGTATTAACCCACCTTTTTTCTCATTTTGAATCGCTGCTACGTTTACTGCAATCAATTTGACTCTCTTTGCTTCATGAATGCATTGTGTTTTACGTACAGCGATTTCCAAAGTAAAACAAACGAGAGTGAAGTCGATGGCGCGCCATCGCAAATCCTCACCCTTCCCATCCAAAGTAAAGTTGAAATACAGCAAAAAGTTCCACGAGAAATGACCCAATATCAAATTTTAAGCCAAATGTTTGTTTTTTTCCCCCGTTTTGACCCATGACCCAAAGTCCCTACCCACTGGGGCATAACCGGGGGTCAAATCCAAAAATATAGTTATATATTTCATGTCTCCCTCAATGTTGATTACACATACAATGTCTCATTAGAAATGTTTTAAAATGTGCCTGCAATTACATTTTTTGGTGGTCGACCTTTTGACCCCGCCCATGATACTGCTCTCGCACCTTCTTGCCATGTGATCATAACTACGAAGTTTCGTGAATTTCTGCACAACTTATGAGGAGACTGAGTGACGGACAGGCAGACTACAATATCACCCCCCCCCCCCACATTTTTTTTGTTGTTGAGAAAAAACATGGGGATAAAAGCTGAGGGACTGTGGGATCTTTAAACAGCCACACAAAAAAGCTAGCAGATAGAACAGCTGGTTTAGCTACATGGTGCAATGCCCTGCCTCTGACGCACTATAGGATGGCAATTTACAGTCGAGCCAGAAATGGACCTCAAACAAGACGGCTCAAATGTGAGTACGCTAATTCCAGGTTCTCCTTTCAGTACCTTATATTGCTTTTGGTGAATCAAAATGTTTTTGTCTTGCGCGGGTGTTAAATTGCACAGGTGCTGGGATAATTTTGGTGCAGATGTCAACAAATGCAGACAAAATGCATACAGTAAACCCTTGAATATCACGGGGGGGGGGGGGGGTGGGGGGGCGGGGGGGGGGGGGTAGTATCAGACTGGGCAGAGCAAGACTGCGATAGTTAAAACCAATTTTGTATGGAGAAAGGGGGTTAGGTTCCTAGGCTTCGAGAAAATAAAGATGAAGGTCGGCAGCAGCCAAAAATAAACACATCACAATTGAAATAAAGATGTAAAATAAATATAAATCGACTCTGTGATGAAGTCACCTGCTGCGTTGAAGCAGATTTAACTTACCCCCTTCCCTTTTGAAATTAGTCTTACAAAAATTTCCACCAGTTATTTCCGGCAATACGGGACGCCCAGTTTAACGTCCGAGAGACGGCGCACACACATTGATGAATTACCCTGTGTGTGAAACACCAGGATGACGGTTTATAGCTGGGCCGGGATTCAAACCCAGGCTAGACAGCTTCGAGGCAAGTGTGTGTACCTCTTGACCATTCTGCAAGCCCCAAATAAATCACTTGTTGGTCCGACGGACCAAATTTTCATTGGTCTTCACAGTCTTGTTGCATACCCACCTACTGTACTGCTTCAGCATGAGCTTGCTTTTCACCACGCCCAGATGTGCTTAGGGCCAGCGTGGGGATTACATGTTCATTATTATTGCCATTTGATATGACTATTCTTATCATTGTTGCAAATATTATTCGTATAAATTAATATATGCTTTGTTACAATGTTATTGTTTTTGTTATATATTTTGTAATTAGAATGCCATGTAGTGGTGGTACGACGTATTGTTCCGAATCTGGAAACCATGCGCACTCAACATTCAGGTCCCAAAGTTAGTTATTTCGACAAGTATGTGTTAATAGTTAGAATCCTTCCTTTGTCTAATGGGAATTACATGTGTGCACTACAAATTATTTTTTAGTCAGGTTTATTACATCTTTTACAACTACAACAACGACAACAACAGCGCGCTGTCCTGCACTCGACCCGGTCGCCATTACGCACGTGTTTTTGGCTGAGAACGTGGGCGGAGCCTTCGTCGCCTCGGGTCGAAGCTTCGCTCCGAGGAGGAGCAGAGAGCGTTTCCTCCAGCCAATGAGCGGAGGGCGAGCACCACACGCGCACCCCAGCCAATCGGGAGGCCACCACGAGTCGCCTGACAACCCACCGTCCAATCAGGAGGCGAGTGGCGGGGGAGAAGAAGCCCCTCCCTCCTCAAGAGGAGGAGTTTGGTTGTCTGGACCAGCGTTCGGCAGACAGTGATCGTGGCGATTGCAGCACGGTCCGTGGTTGTCTGGACCAGCGTTCAGGAGAGGGTGATCGTGGCGATTGTGGCGATTGCAGCACGGTCCGTGGTTGTCTGGACCAGCGTTCAGGAGAGGGTGATCGTGGCGATTGTGGCGATTGTGGCGCGGTCTGTGGTTGGCGACGAGCGTTCTGCAGACAGTCGTGGTCGTGGCTGGAGCGGACTGAGACAGTGGTGATCGTGGTTGAGCGGCCTCGTTCGTGAGCCGTGGACTTCGGGTCGTGGGTTCGGGTCCCACCGTGGTGGTTTCGGAGTCGGTGTGGCCGCACGAAGCGGATAGGTACCCCGGCCCGGCTTGACCGAGATAGACCCACGAGGTCCAGTTCTTTTGGGTGTGTGTATGTCCGTGGGCCCAGTCTGTTAAGTAGAATTGTGTAAGTGCTTTCCTTTCCTTGTAAATTACATTTTTTTTTTCGGTTAACCCTGCCTTCTTGCGTGCTCCCCTGCCCCATTGTAAATAAATATCCCTTTTGTTAAATGTTCCAGCTCGTGTCTGTGTTTCTTTCATTGGCTTAGCACGGTGTGTATTGAGAAATAGCGAGGCCGTAAATTGTTCATTTGGATCGACGGGCCTTGGTAACTTCCGCTCGGGTTACACACGGTTCGGCACGGTAACGACTTATTCCGCTCGAGGTCCGTCGAGGGTGTGAATTCCCCGGTAGCTTTGCCCGCGTGGGTAATTAGGTATATTGAAGTTTGGCAATTGACCCTACCCCACGTGGTCGAATTATTGGCGATTCATGGTCCAGTAAGGGACCCGTGCCTTTTGGACTTATCCGAGAGTCACGACCTAAATTCCGGGTGTTTGGTGAGAGACGACTCCACTGCTCCACCTAGCGGTCGTGCTCGCCACCAATACCCGGCCCCATAACAGTATTAAGCTGCTTTATATACCTTAAACATGGGGTGCGTTTAAAACACGGGAATTCTAACATTTTTTTGTAGTACAGTCGAGTCAAAGGGTCTACAGGATCTAGAGCCTTCGGGGTCTTTCGGTCTTTTGGGACCCCTGGGGCTTTTGCATCTTCTGGGTCCTCAGGAACTTTTGGGTCCTTGGGAACTTTTGGGGATTTTTGAGTCCTCAGGACTTTTGGGTCCTTGGGGACTTCAGAGTCTTAAATGGTCTTCAAAGTTCGAAGGGGTCTCAGCAATCTCAATGGTCAAAAGGTACATTTCAATCGCGAGTAATTAAGACAAAGTATCACTGACACTGACACACACCTCATCCATTTATAAGAGGTTCTGCAGCTCCTAAACAAAAATAATATAATAATAATAATCACTTTTGTCCTTTTTACGCTTCAGCACGGTTCACAAGAAACAACAAAAGGCTCGTGGTGCGAGGCAACAATCACAACGAACAATCTCGTGATAAGTTATTCCGCCAAAAAACATTGACCACATATTCTAATGAAAAACCCTGGTTCAATACATCAATTCGTTGCAAACTCTGTGCCAAGGAAGACGTACATAGATCAGGAAGTGATGCGGAGTACAAGAAAGCAAAGTAAGCTACACAAAGCCATCAAAGGTGCCCAAGCGTGACTCCTGGGAAAAACTGGAGAACATCATGAATGTGAATGCTAAAGAACTCTGGCAGGGTCTTCACACGATCACTGGTTTCAAGCTGAAGTTGAAATCTCCAACTAATGACGACGACACATTGCCCGACAAACTGAATCATTTTTACAGCCGATTCGATCATCCGGTGAGCGCAGCGCCAACCACAGATGAAGCGTCTTCTCATGCTTTTGTGATCTCTGAAAATAACCCTCAGCACGTTCTGATGAACTTGAAGGTCAGGAAAGCGACTGGTCCTGGTCATATCAGCCCCAGCCTGAGCTGCTGTCTTGTGTTGATGAACTGTTGCCCATTCTAACTTTACTCTTCAACTGGTCACTTCAGCTTAGTAAAATTTCCCATGTTTTGAAAAAGTTCAGAATTATCCCTGTGCCAAAGCATTCTCCATTAAGTTGCCTCAATGATTATAGACCAGTCACACTCACATCCATCATCATGAAATCTTTCGAATGTCTAGCAACGGTTGTTCTTTCTCATAAGGTTGAAAAGTTTTGGTGTCAGCCGTCCTGTGTTGATCAAGTTCTATCGGGCAGTGATAGAGAGTGTCCGAAGACTGTCTTTCAAAGTTTGGTATGGCAGTTTGACATGGGACGACCGATCCCAACTCAACAGGATAGTAGAAACTGCTTGTAAAATTATTGGGTGTAATCTACCTTCCATAGAGAGCCTGTACTCCAGTCAAGTAACGACAAAAAAGCACGTCGGTGCTGTACAGAGCGTCGGTGCTGCCGAAGCAGTCTCCTGGGCTAGTGGGCACAATCCTGGACAGGTCGCCACTCCCACGCAGGATACTCAAATGGCTCAATCATCTGAGCAAGCTGGTACTCTTTGCTGACCTCGGAAGGATGACAGGCTGAGCCAACCC
Source organism: Eptatretus atami (assembly GCA_035128595.1). NCBI lineage: Eukaryota > Metazoa > Chordata > Myxini > Myxiniformes > Myxinidae > Eptatretus > Eptatretus atami. The sequence continues at coordinate 142,253,975 of CM068958.1, forward strand.
CACCTGGTATTAATTCAATGGCGAAGCAGGATTTGAACTCAGGACCTTCAGATCCCAATCCCACCACCCCATACATGAAGCCAACACCAGGCATATAATGAATCAACCTCTATCTATCTATCAATCTCAAACTATTTCTTATTCAATGTAATGTTTACACATGCAGTGTCAAAGTACAAAGTACTCATATTCAATAAATATATATATATATATACATACAATAATAAACTCATTATCATAATTATAATTAAATCAGCACAAAAACGACGATTGGCCAAAATTAAACCCCGCAATAACGACATCAGTACATAAGGAGGTTGCCCGCAATTGGTGAAAACCGCATCCACTGTATTTTAAAAAAAGACTTGCATGTGAACATTATTAAATTTTATTACAATTAATAAAACTGCTTTCCAATGAAAATCATTAATGCAAGAATGAACAGTTTCCCGAACTCACCGAATGAAGAGTAAGAAGTATTCTCACTGTAAACAGCAGAATCAAATGGTGGTGGCTCTTTACAAAAACATCTTACAGCTTCAGAAATGGAAGAATGATCTTGAAAATGTTCTGCGTCCATTGAATTTGTTTCACCTGCGAGCAATTTAGCAAAACGAGTTTGAATAACTTCAGTCAAATAAAATGTTTGATTTTTTTATTTTAAAATAAACAACAAATGTAAAATCAAAGTGCCTCATGATAAAATAAGTGCTTTGCTTATCCATCAAATAATGGACCCTCAATCATGCAGTCATCTTTGTTATCAAATCACTTTGCTTTGAAAGTAAAGAATTTTGTTGCACTTTCAAAGAAAAGAGGCAACGATTGAAAATATATGAAAAATTGATGAAAAGAGAAAATGTTCAACACATCTGGGATCTCACCTGGATGTTAATGTTCGACATTAATTAGAGTTGTAATTACAAATGGCACCCCACCTTCCTCTCCAATCTCTCAGCCTAGACATCCCAAAGCAACATCCTCTCATGGTTTGCAGACTTCCCTCACTCTCGAAGTCAAGGCGTGACTCTCAATGAGATCTTCTCATCTCCTCTCCCTGTTGAGGATGGAGTGCACCAGCAGTGTTTTGGAGCGAGTCCATTTCCTCATTTTCATCAACGATCTTTATTATTTTCTGGAAAACCCTCATCTTTTCACCAATCACTTAATACTCTGCCCTATCCTTCGATCGGCAAACAGCAGCCTCTTTCCTCTCTACAAACCTTGAACGAATCAGCAGCTGGTCCACCAGTCAGAACAAGCCTTTCAACCTTGAAAAATGTGACACTTTCACGCTATCTTTACAAAAGTACCGTTGGACGACCCCTCCCATTTACTTCCTTGACAAACGGCTTGAGGAAGTTCAATCCCTCAAATGTTTGGGCCTCAACATTAGTCATGATCTCTCTTCAGCAAACCACATTTCCAAGTTGGCCTCCAAAGCCAGTCATCAACTGGGCATTCTCCATCATGCAGTCTTTCTTGGCAAATCCAAGTGTCAACAATCAACAAGGCCTTCATGCACACCCTGATGAAGAACCACTCTCCCCCTTGGGCTGGTGTCCATGCCTCACACATTTTCCATCTTGTTGCCATGGATACCAAGATTTTTATTTCTTACAAAAAATAATGCCTCCGGCACCCTTGGTACGGAGGCATAAAAAAGGGTTCGACCTTGCTCAAACAGGAGTACAAACCACCCCTCACCTCCCACCCCAAAGGAGAAAGGTACAATAATTTCACACACTGCATGGCACTTGACGAGATCTCCGATTCCAACGAAACAAAAGCAAAACTCTGCAAATAATGAACAATATTGTTACTTTTCTTTTTCATTTCATACCAAAACATTAAGCCAGCTGAGAAATCAGAAAGCCTTTTTGGCCCAGGGCTTGATCATGATTGAACAGTTCTCCAAGAACAATTGCACTGATGAACAAAATAGTACAAGCTTTGTTGCAGGGAAAAATATTCAAGATCATGAGACTTGCTCACACAAGGAAATGACATGATCAACATCCCCTTGAGTTGCAAGAAAAACACAATGCGTTGGTGTGATCAAGTCCATCTCGCATCTGCGATGTAAGAGCCACAAGCCTTGTG
>CM068958.1:142267637-142275695 GCA_035128595.1 Eptatretus atami
AAAATGACAATTTTAGAAATTTGGCTCATGTTGACATTTTTGGCCTATGTTGACCTTTAGGCCGATATCAACCTCAACAATAATGGGTGGGTGAATTTGGTGACCTGATATATAAATGCTCTTCAAATTTCAATTTCATCGGATTAAAATTGAAGATTTTAGAAATCTGGCCTATGTTGACCTTTTGGTCTGTTGACCTTTTGGCCTATGGTGACCTCAAAAATAGTAGGTGGTTCAATTCAGTGACCTGATATGCAAATCGTCTTCAAATTTCAACTTAATCGGAAATAAAATTGAGGAAATTTAGAAATCTGGCCTATGTTGACCTTTTGGCCTATGGTGACCTGAAAAATAGTAGGTGGTTAAATTCAGTGACCTGATATGTAAATGCTGTTCAAATTTCAAGTAAATCGGATGAAATTTGAGGATTTTAGAAAATTTGGCTTAAATTGGCCTATGTAGACCTTTTTCGGTCGACCAAATTTTACGAAACTTCAATGCGGGACCATCACAGGGTCGGTGACATTAATCTCTGAAAATTTCAGAACAGTCGGTTGAGCGGTTTGGGCGAGAGGCGAGTGGACAGACAAAAACACTCACAACAACACACAAACAAAAACACAAACAAAGAATGGAGCAAATAAACATACTTGTCAAAATATATACAGTATTACACACGGTCAAAAGTTTTAGAACACCCCCATTTTCCAGTTTTTACTGAAATTCAAGCAGTTTAAGTCCAGTGAATAAACTGAAATGGTACAAAGCTAAGCGGTAAACTGCCAGAGGTTAAAAAAAAGTTTAGGTTACCAAAAACTAAAAAATAATGTATATTTCAGAGTTGTTAAAAAAGGGCCCTTTTCAGGGAACAAGTAATGGGTTAGCAACTGCAGCTGTTCTGCAGCAATGGAAGTAAATTAAGTCTTCAAGTTGATGCAAACAATTCCTACAGGTGCCCAACATTTATTAATTAGTTACAATCCCTCGGTCTGTATAAAAGCAGTGTTGGAACAGACTATGTTGCTAACACCTCTGAAGCATTTTTTGACAATATTGCTCTGCAGGAAGTAGTATATTGCTATCGTAATGGCGAGGAAATACAATTAACAAAGGAAGACAGACAGACAGACCATTATAACTTAAAAATGTCAGTCTTTCTTTAGAGAAATTGCAAAGTAAGCCAAGGTGTCAGTGAGTACAATTTCCTACACCATCAAAAGGCACTTGGAAACTGGAGGAAACTCTGACAGGAAGAGGTCTGGCAGACCCAAAGCACAACACAATCAGAAGACAAGTTTCTGAAGTCAACAGCTTGCATGATAGGCGGCTCACAGGACAGCAGCTTAAAGCACAGCTTCACACTGGTCGAAGTCAGGAAGTCTCAGTTTCAACTGTGAAGAGAAGACTTCGAGCTGCAGGTTTGACAGGTCGAGTGGCAGTAAGAAAGCCATTGCTAAGATGGCAAATAAGTAAAAGAAGCTTCCCTGGCCATGAAGCACCGCCAGTGAACTACTGAAAACTGGAAGAAGGTCTCATGGACCAATGAATCAAAATTTGAAAATCTTCGGTTCATGACGCAGGTTTTTGTTGCCGTCGAGTAGGCGAAAGGTTGGTTCCTCAGTGTGTGACACCAACTGTCAAACATGGAGGAGGAAGCGTGATGATCTGGGACTCTTTTGCTGGATGCAGAGTCGGTGACTTGCACAGAGTCACCGGCACCCTGAACCAAAAGGCTACCACAGCATTTTGCAGTGCATGCAATACCTCTGGTCTATGCCTAGTTGGTCAGGGGTTCATCCTACAGCAAGATGACGACCCAAAACATACCACCAGGCTATGTCAGAACTACCTTAGAAGAAAAGAACAAGACGGTAGGCTTCAAATCATGGAATGGCCACAGCACAGTCTCCAGACTTAAACCCATCGAGCTGGTTTGGGATGAACTGGAGAGAAGGGTGAAAGCAAAGCAACCTACAAGTGCAACACATTTGTGGAACTTCTGCAACAGTGTTGGAAATAACTTCCGAACAATTAGTCCATTGGTCAATGTAAAAAAATTAAATCTTGTCATATTTTGTATATAATCTTGGCAAATGCATTTAGATTCCTCTAAATAGTATTTCGCATAAAAAAAAATGTTGCTAGTTTTCTGAGTCCCGGGGTGATTTCTGAGCAAAAGTATGAAAAAAATTTTTTAGTTGCCGTAAAAATATTTTTCAATTTTGGGGAGCCAGACTTTTGGCAAATGCATTTAAATGCATTTCAATTCATCCAATTATCTCGTAAAATACACAAGAAAACAAATATTGCCAATTTTTTCTTAAGGTATTTTGTGCCCTCAGAGTCAAAATATGGTTAGATTGTTTAAAATTTAATAATACAAAATACTACACTAATTCTACTAACAACTGATATTTTATGATCTTAGGTAACATGCTGGGCTACAGGCGCGGATCTAGGAAATTTCAAGGGGGGGGGGCGTCGGGCCCGACTCACGAGGCCGAAGGCGCGAAGTCCGTGAAGGAGGTCTGGGGGTCCTCCCCCAGAAAATTTTGAAAAATAGGCACCCGGAAATTCGTTTCTGCGGCCTGCTTGAGGCTCAGCAGAATCTCTAGCAAAGCTGGAGTGTATATGTGAGAAAATTTGGCATTTTTGGGGTCTGTTTGGGGGGGCTGTGGGGGCCTGTGGGGGGGGGGGTCGGGCCCGCCCCCCCCCCCCCCCCCGTAGATCCGCCACTGGTGTCACCTAATTATTGCATTTGTTTCGTAAGTTGCAGATGATAACGTCCCAGCTACTACTTCATTGCTGTTACAAGTTCTGATTGCCGACTTGTGTCAAGCCCAACATCTGCACCTTCACAGAGAACATAAACGAAGATGGCCACCTCTGCAGCATTAGGAGACCCCTATAAAGAAACAATCAATTGACTTTGACCTCTGCCTCAAATGCCAAGGAGAAGAGTGGGTGAACACTAAAAACAAAGGGAGAGAGCTGGAGTCACTGACGTATCCAAAACGTGAAAGCTATCAGAAATTTCTTGACTATACCAGTCAAAGAGCTGAATATAGGAATCTTGACTTCGTTCATTAGAATCACGGCTGCATGGTTTGTCAGCGGAGATCTTGGAACGAAACCATGCTGTATGGCACAGGACATGCTCAGTGAGTGACACACAAAGGGCACACGACAGAGACAAAAAGCGGTACGAGAAAGCACTGTCTGCGAAGAGTTCAAGCGTGTTGTCATACAAGAAGGAAGGGGGACGACCCATGTCAAGTAGTACCACTATGCCTGATAGCAGTGAATCTGCTGAGTCATGAAAAGGTCACTCACACGATCCCACGTCAGTCCGTTCAACCGAGAGATTTGTTTCTACTGCCAAGATATCAAACACGAAAAGAAACATGCCAGATCTGGTTCAAACCCAGAGCAGGTTCACTTATGCAGGACTTCAGACTTGGAAAATCAGTCAAAAAGATTGTAGATGCCAGTCATAATGACCAATGGAAATTGAATATGGCAGACATCCTTGCGGGGGAGACTTCCTGTCCAGGGACATCAGGTACCACACAAGTTGCCACACAGTGCACTGGCAGCGCTATGTGCAGCAGCCCCAAAGGTTCAGTAACAGGGACAACCAGTCAGACAAAGACACTGTGGCATCTATTTCGGCGAGATTGAATTATTTGCCGAATTAAAAGAGCGCTTGAATCAAGGGACATCATCACACTGACCGAGGTGGCTGCACTGTACACCAATATGATGCACGATCATGGAATTCACAACGAGAAAATCACTCGCAGGTCCTCTTGGAGAAAATCCAACAGAACATCACAAATTTCACAATCACTGATGCACGAGGGAGGAAACAGCAGTCCTACATTCCAATGAAGCTGGTCGCTCTGCTATAGACCAGGCAATAGAGGAGAGAGACATCAAAGGAGAGATGAACACAATCTCCGGTGTTCAAACATAATTAGGCAAGCTGTCCTACGGTCTAGAAAGGATGATCCATGGTCCTTTAATGGGTCACTGGTCGGTGCAGTGAATCAGGTGTACCAGCTGAACTGATCATCTTCACAAGATGGGTCTTGCAAGGAGCAAAAGCGGCAACAACCGAGACATGCACAACTCGTGTCTCATCCTGTCTCAATCAATAGTACAGGCCTGCAAGACAGACAGACAAGTGAACTCACCCCATGTCATCAGAGTCAACGTTCCACAGTATGTTTGAAAGTCCCTATGCTGTTGGACTGTCACTGTACATGTACCACAACTTCCGAAGTCAGAAGGCGTATCGCTGTTGAGCAAGTTTGGAGTTGGGGTCTCTTATGACCGTGTCACTAAAATACGTAACAACATCGCCAATGCCATCTCTCAGAATATCAGAGTACGGTGTGTATGTGCCACAGCCTTCTGCCAACAAGAGGATCCGGGCTTCCCTGGACAACATCGACAAGAAAGTGGACACCAGATGGAAAAGGGAGTTTCCATGGAACAGCCCTTGGAGTGTACCAGCGATCGGACCAAGGCGAAACAGTGGTGGACCCAGTGCAATTCAGTGAGATTCTGACATCTGTAGGCCTACAACATGTGCCACCAACTGTTATCGACATGGTTGCATGTACATTGAGGGGAACCCAAAGCCCAAAACGAGTCCACACTACACCAACTACAAGATGGGAGTGTATGATGAGAGTTACGGCAGATCACAGACCAATGACATTGGGTGGATGGTGGCACGCTTCTTCAACAGGCCTAGTGTTCACGAGCCTGGCCCAGAAACACGCCAACAGAGAAGGTGAACCAGAAGAACCCACAGCTGACAGGATGGATGGAGAACAGCCTGTACCTGTTTGGTCTGCCTACAATTCACTCACACATATCCCACTGCCCACGGATGCTCCACAGTAGTGGACCAGGCATTTGGGCTTCCCATCATCAACGCTGCAGCCCATGAATGGACCACTTTGGTCACGGCACTGGATCATTGTCAAGATTGAATGATCTCGTGACTGGACCAGACAGCAAACTGGTGGCAACCATGGATATGGACCAGTACAAGAGGGTACTGAAGCTTGAATACCTTGACCCGCAGTACAAGAACAAGTGGTACTATGCCCTGGTGCATTTCACACTGTGCCTCTGCGGTGCTTGGGCAGGACAATTGAGGGGAGCGGCCTTGATGAGGCGTGGCAGGAAGCAGACCTGTACAGCAGTGTCACGGTGACCCGATTATCAATGGCAACCATCACAACAGGGCTCTTCAACTCACCAAGTAACACTGCAAGCACTGTTCGACCTCTGGCTGGGTGCATTCCTGGAAGACCATCCTGCAGTGCGTGACTCCCTACGGTCAGCAGCAGAGGACTTGACTGATGCATGCAGGGCCAACCAGGATCCACACGGCACACCAGGCATTCCTAGTGAAGCTGGAGTCTCTGAACATCGAGAAGCAGCTGCTAGAGTATGATGTCACTCATGACAAGGATCCAATGTACAAGTGGGGCGCATGTACATGAATCAGGTCATGGTGCTGCTCCAGTTTCAGCGTGCCACACGTGAGGGTAACTGGTTCCTCTACTTGGCAGCCTTGGAGAAACTGTTGTCTACTTCTTCGCCTACAACAGGCTAGATTATGCCCAAAACATCCCTGAGTACATTGCTGGCATGCATGAGATGAAAACCACAGACCCAGACATTTGGTAGGAGTTTGTGAATGGCGACTTCACGGTGAACACAAGCAACACTGTTCCATTCACTCGCATGGGTGTAGACCAAGCCATGGAGCACCTCAACAAATCTACCAAAGGTCAAGGAGGAATCTCTGGGATACGTGTACCCAAAGACTCTACTCAAGTTCTGTCTCACAGGCCCTGAGCTGGCACGCCTCTCTGCAGAGACCGAAAGACTAGCTGCACTATCCAACAGTGCTATAGCACATAACACCACTGCCTCTCCCAGGCCAAAGTTCGTCGCCAGGAACGAGCTATTGCACAGCTGAAGACGGTGCTAGCACAATGCAACATCTTCAAGGGTCCAGTACTAAGCCTGATCCCCAGGCCATGACAGGCCGCATGTTCAAGCTCCTGTCAAAGGAGATACTCCCCACAATGTCAAAGAGAGCATCCTGTCAACAGAACAGGTTGCATCGATGCCTATCTGAGATTCGTTAAAGAACGTCTGACTGGCAATGAAAACCTATGGTCCAAGATGACAAAGGTCAAACTGCTGTCTTGGAGTGCATCTGCAAAAGAGATCAAACTGAATGCTGGCTCCGAAGCTGTGATACTGAAGGCAACATCATCACTCTTTGCCAGGATGCTGGTGATAGCGCGGTCATCAAGAGAGGACATTGATTTGGAAGCAGTGATTGGCACTCACGAGTTTGCATACACAAACGGGGTGTTGATGAAACCAGATGGATCGATCCACCCAACAACTGACAAAAGCACAGTAATCCACCTGCTGGAGAATCTTGTGCAGGCCGATAGTGACACAACTCAAGAAGCTACTACACACAAACCGACCAAAGAGAAGGGGTGCTGTCTCATAGTCGATGGAATGGCAGTCTTGCAGGAGTTGATGGCGGTCAAGAACTTCAATAACTGCAGTGACCTTGGCACATCATATGTCAAGATCTCGACTCAAAAGCTCGAGGCTATGACCAAGTGAGGTTATCTTTGATAACTATACCAAAGTATCTTCACTGAAGGAAGGCACAAGAGAACGGCGCAGAGGCAAGTCAAAGGGAATCCGATCCTACATAGTACAACATTCAACTTGCATCAGAGACAAGGTACTTTTCTCGCAAGCAACGACACAAAGGATTCACTCACTCTGTACCTGGCTCAAAACTCATCGACATGAGTACTGCTGGAACCTGGTGACCGTGACATGCAGTGGTGTCGTGACAAACTCTGACTGCCCTGTCTCTACAGGTGTGAGCACACATGAAGAGGCAGACACTCTCATGATTCTACATGCGGTGGAAGTTGCAGAAACAGGACTCAGAGTCCACCTATACTCCCAAGACACTGATGTCCTACTCCTGGCTCTTCGCAGGGTGCCACAACTGGGCATCGAACCAGCAGTAATCATGGGCACCAGGGAGCGCCGTCACAAAGTCATGCTGAAACCAATCTATGACCAACTTGTCCAGATAAAGCATCTGCTTTAATCAACTGGCACGCACTGACCGGGTGCGATACAACTGGACACATACAAGGAAAGGGCAAAAAGGGATGCTTCACAGCTTTCCTTGCATCAAGCCCCACGGTACTTGCTGCACTGGCTGGGCTTGGAGAAGGAGCACGAACTGTCCGCTGAAGTGGTCAAGGGCTGTGAAGAGTTCTTGTGCGCACTATTCTGTCCTAGACGACGCCACATCACCCAGGCAAAGGACCTCAGGTGGCACCTCTTCAAACTACTGAAGCCTGAACAAGGAGTGGACAAACTACCACCTACCCATGGTGCTGGTTGGAGCATAAGGCGAGCACATGTACAGGCGAGTGTTTGGTCACAGGACCTGGTCCTAGACCCAGTCATCCCCAACCCTCGAGCTGGATGGCAGCAGCAAGATGGTCGACTGGTGCCAGTGCTGACCGAGGAAGCACCAGCTCCAGATGCAGTTTTGCAGCTGACGCGATGCAGCTGTGCATCCACAGACAGACATGCTCAGGCAGGTGCTCTTGCAGACACCACAATCTGTTCTGCACCGAACTCTGCCACTGCGCGGGAGATGAGGACAAATGTCACAACACACAACCCACTGTAATTGGACAAGATGAGGAAGAGGAGTAACGTAAAGAGCAAAACTCAGGTGTAAATATATGTGGTTTGAAGTGGGACACATTGGTTCACAATACAAGTGACTGATGTTTGCAAAATTCTTAATGCGACACTTTGTCCAATGGAAATTCAAATGCTCATCTTTTTGAGACTCCATGTGCTGGTACTTGTAGTGAAGAATTATACATCAATAGCATTTAACTGCACAATATTCACACACAGGGACTTATGACTATATGGAAACATACTCTCATAGTGGATTGGATC
>CM068958.1:142295845-142311560 GCA_035128595.1 Eptatretus atami
CCACCAGGGCCGATATCGTCTGGTGCGAACAGCCAAGGCGACGTGCCACCTCACGGTAGCCCAATCCGCCGTGCAGTATGCCCAAGGCACACTGCCGTTGATCCCTTGACAATGGTGGCATGTGTAATGTACGAGGTGCAGCAGGTATGGGAAGCAAGAGCGCCAGTCGGTAACTCCGCTTTATTGCGCATCCCGATGTACACTGAGCCACCCCTAAAAAATATGAGTTTGAAGCCAGTGGGTGTGTGCGTTGCTGTGTGTGCGTGTGCGCAATGTTGCGTGTGCGTTGCGGTGCGTCTGTAAGTGCACGTCCGTCCGTCCGTCCTTCTGAGGATGGTGTCCGTGCATGGCCCAGGTCATAAGTGTTTTTACCATTTGACCATTTGTCATTCAAATTCTCAAAAAACCTTTATACAAGAATATGGAGAACAACAAAGTAAAATTGGGTTTTAAAATGCTCAAAGGGCCAAAGTAGCAGCAAAGTATTTTAGAAATGTATATGTGAGTAATGTAGATCATGGCTCAGATGAAACCCCGAGCAGGACATTGGGTGCAGGAACAGTTTCTCCCCCAACGAAACCCAGAGCCCGAATATGGGTGCGGCGGGGCCGCGGGTATGACACCTCCCCCCCCCTCTCCTCCCAAAACCCCCCGATTCCTGGCCGAATCGGCTCAGCGAGGTGCACCCGGACATGGCCAGCTATTCGCCATGCTGGCAAAGATGCAATGCCGGATTGCCACAACAATAATGCGGGATGCGCAACAAATGAATCGGGATATAAACAACAAAATGGATGGAAACGCACTCGAAATGAAAAACGAAATAAAAGGGATTATGAACGGGAAAATGGGATGGAAATACGCAACAAATGAACAAACAAATGAACGGAAATGAAACGGCAAATATGGAAACCAAATGCGCAAGGAATGAAGAAGAAATGAAAAAATATCGGGTGAGATGCAGCAAATGGGCCCCGAAGCCTGCAGAGCGGCATGAAGCAACAACAGCGGAGTGCGTTAAGGCGACGCCACGTGTGGACCGAACGAGCCTGGGGAGGGGTGCAACGGTTGTCAGGCCCTCAGTGGAGGCGGTGAGGTCAAATTAATTCGCGGACGTATTGGGCGAGAAGCGTGACGGTGACCGAGAGTGGAAAAACTAATCGGGGTGACGGTGACGAAACGTGTGAGACGAGACACCGAGGTGACGACAAAGGAAATAAAAATAGTGGAGACAAGGGAGGTAATGGAGTGAAGAGTAGCCAGAGAGAACACGGGAGATTAGAGGGTTGAAAATTGGGACGGGGTAAAGACCACACACACACGGAGTATGTGGTCGAGGACCATGAGGCGGAGCTGGTGACTGTGTTTGTGACCCGATGCGAGCAGCGGGATGGCTGCCTCCAGGAACGAGGGGAGGGAGTATGCCCCCTTGAAGCTGATCACGACCAGGTGAGTCGGTCGGGTCGCGCGAGTTCGACGGGGACGAGTGCTGTTAGACGGTGTGCACGGAAGGTTGGGGCGGGTAATAGAGGCCCCGGAAACCCCTCTTGGTGGCCACTAATCCCCAGTGCGATTTGGTCCCGTGCGGTGTACAACTTGCAGCGTGCAGCGAAATGCGTGCTGCAAACGGCACGCATAGCCGGGTGCAAGGGGCCGTGTGTGAGATCGACCGGAGTGGGTGACAAAGACCCGTGTGTGGATGAGACCCCAGGTCGGGAGTGCGACCCCCGTGTTGAGTGGTTGTGGTCGCGAGTGTGCCAGGCAGGCTGCTTCCCAGGCACGCCGTGTGTACAAGGGCACGTGTGTGGTAACAAACCACGACCTGCGAGGAACGGGCCGGTGTGGATGAGGCACCGCGAGTGAGAGGAGCCACGTGTTGCACGGGAAATGGCACGAGTGAGTGAGGCGGTCCCGAGTGTGAGGGCAGACAAGCGTGTGTAAGGTCGCTGTTGTGTAAGGAAGATTTGACGGTCGGCATGCGGGAGCATGCAGCCGCGTTCTCCCGGTCGTGAGTTGATGGAATGAGAGAATGAGCTTCTCTGTAAACACGCAGGTGTGCGGTGTGGAAAATGGCGACGACGACGGCCGACAGGTTGAAGCGACAAAAGCCGGGTAGGCGGGCCGAGATGTATTGGGAACCGCTGCCGGGTTCACCGGCGGCGAGGCGCGAGGCTCTGTGCCGTGCATCGCACAAGGCCGCGACGTGCTGGCTGCGGGAGAATGAAACCGGTCGGAAACGCCAGCGGTTGGATTTGCGATCCCGCGACGACAAAGTTTAGGCAGGACAGCGGATTTGGACGGACGGGTTCTCACGCGAGCTTGTGTTAACTCCAACGGGCAGAGCACATGTGATTCGCCGTGGGGAGCCCCTCGGACGTGCGAGGTTGCTTTTGTGCGCAGGGTGACGTCATGGCTGCACGTGGGTTGAATCCCGGCGAGGAGGGTAATCCCTGCCGGATGGTTACCCGTCCAAAAGAGGGACGAGGTTACACGTGCAAAGCTGCATGACGTCACTGGCAGGTGCAAAGGCACGAGCTCTGAGTTGCCGCCGCTGGTGCTGCGCAACATTGATTTAAAAAAAAAATTAACAAAAGCAAGCCCTGCTTTCGGCGCCGTGAACAGGATTCCCTGGGCAAGGGGTGGAAGACCCCCTTGTCTGCGGCACAGGATTGGCATAGTTAGGGGAAGGTTAGCTTTAGCTAGACCGACTTCATGGGGCAGGGAAGTCCTCATGGATCCGTGGAATGGATTAGGGTAAGAGGGATTTGTAGTCAGATTTAGGATGGGAAGATGGAATTTTTGATGTTGGAGACAGAACAGACGGTAGTTGTAGCAGGGACGTAGCTTATTCTACATAGTGTTAAAAGAACGTTCTGCGGAGTTTAAGGATGACGTGGGAGCCACGAGTTTAGTTAGGGGAGGGTAGTTTAGAAGGATGGCAGAGTTCAGCGGGTGTGTGTGTTGAAAGAGTTGGTGAGTTGTTGTGGAGACATTTTTGAGTGAGTGAGGCCAAGCGGGTTTTGTGTTGTATGGAGCAATGTGGAATGCTTGGTCGATGAGTGTTGGGGGGAGAGTAATTCCCGCCCAAGGGGCCCCGGGGTCAGTGTAAAGTGAGTTAGTTGGTTAGTCAAATTGAAAATGGAAGTCGTTTTGTTTGTTGGTGTGAGTGTAGGCTCGAACCTTGTTTTGGAGGGTTGCAGAGCCATTGACGGGCTCGCGGAGCTGGGGCTGCGAAAGTGAGTATCGCTTGAGTGGGTACCCCGGGCACCGGTGGGGGGCTAAGTCGGCGTGGTAGGCCAAGGGCCCTATGGGGGCCGGGATAGCGTAGTGGGCATGGGTGCCGCCCGCCATGGTGCGGTGGGCCGGGGCGCCTAGCCGCGCTGGCAGTGTGTGGGGCATGGTGACCCTCGGAAAGGGGCCCGGGAAGCCAGCCTGCCACTGTGAGCGTTTCAGGTGGAGTCGCCAGGGAGGGACTCCCCGGTGTTTAGGAGCTGGTTAGGCTCGGAGGCAGTGTTAGTGCCCGGGGGTGCCATGGCTGGAGAATCGCAAGAGGGTTAGTGCCTGCCCAAGGGAGCACGCGTCCCAGCCATGAGACCTGATTGAGGGCACGGGAAGAAAATTGGGGCGGCGAGGCGCCCGGAAATTGTGACGGACACCAACACAGGCGACGGAATCTTGGTTGTTTTAGAACCAATAGCTTAAGCGAGAGGCGCTTTTTTGAAAGCCCCGGTTAGTTTAAAGGTTAAATGTAGGGTAGATGAGGAGGTGGTACCCCTCCGCCACCATTCCATCCCTTCACTCTCGTTGGCGGCCGCCTGACCCACTTTGGGTTAGAGATCGCTGAGATCTGGGAGGCCATCCGAGGCTTAGATTGGGCCTCGGCACAGGACGGTTATCTCTCCCTTCATTCCCCTCCGGAAGGAAACGAGGGTGGGAGTAGCTAGGGAGATAGGTTTTAGCCGAACCAAGGACCCGATAAAGGGGTTAGGAGACGAATTTATAGAGGGGTGATGAGAGTAAAAATAAAAAATAAAAAGTTGGGGCTAAATTGGGTTTTTACAAATTAAGGGGAGTGTGGTTACGGTACAAGCGACAGGCAAGCGATAAGTGGGATGGGGAGAGACGAGTAGGTCGCAGCCGCCTTCCGAGTGGCCAGCACCACCCGCACTCCTCCGCCAACCTCCACTGCAACGGCAAAACGAGAGGCCGGCCAACTTCATCGCAAGCTGTTTGTTTTGCTGCAAGGCCTTTGTACCGGGCCGGATCGTCTGCAGCTGTGCTTCAAGGCCTGCTGCCGGCCAGTTCGTCTGCGCTGTGTTTGCCTTGCAACGGCCTTGTTCTGCAGCTGTGTTTGCTGCTGCCCTGCCATTGCCATGCCACTGCCCCTGCTCACCAGCCCCGGGGTTCAATTTTGCTTTCCCCCCTCCCCCCCTGGTTTCATTTCCATGTGCGCAGGATCGTGTCGTCACAACAGGTTTGCAAGCTGCAAGAATGTCCTGTTGGCAGCTACAACACGGGCCGCAGTGGCGGGCCCTGTGCGCCGGTTGAGCTCTTGCCCTTTTCCTGCAGAGTCCATTTGATCCTGGGCATGGTTTATGTGTAAAATTGTTAGTTAAGGTGGAAGATGTACTGTAAATATGACCGTGCGCCCCCGGCATGTCTGTCTAGCGCCCTGGCAATTTTATAAGTCGGCCGTTGTGAGTGGGGTTTGTTTAGTAGTTTACTCAGCCTCAGGTTATTTATTTTGGGGACACCGAATACCAATGAATGTCGCCACTCAGGGATCCGAACGGTTTAAAACGTACTAGGGGAGAAAACTACACATGATGGCAAACGAGAATTTGACGACTCGGACGAGTCTGTAAAAAGCGGAGGGGTAGTGTTATGGCTGTGGAAAATTCGCAACCACCATCAGTCCCGTAGGGTGACGGTATTTCTGAAGTACGTGTATAGTTAGCCCCACTAACCCGTTGTCTAAAGGAATTTATGTATTCATTCGGGCTGCCGATCCTTTGAGTTAGCCATTTTTCTGTTCTTATTGTTATGTTGGTGCACAAAAAACAAACAAACATCGCCACAACAACATCTCCACGATCACTCCATTCACTCACGATCCACTCCATTCACTCCATGACGCCAAACACCTCGACCGCCAACAACCTCGACGCCAAAAAACCTCGACGCCAACAATCACTCCACTCACGCCACGACGCCAACTTCCAACAACTGCGCTACCAGCATCTTCACTACTCGCCCATTCAAACAGACTCCGTGCGGTTACGATCTCCGCCGGAGGAACATAAAGCAACGGGGATGCGCAGGTTTTCCCGGCCTGTTTCTCCCGTGTAAATTTTCCGCGCTCGGGGTGGGGGAGGTGCGATCCGAGCCGGGTCAAGGGTGAGAAAAGGTGGGGCCTCTTTTTGGGGAATAATTCCCTGACCCCGAGACCAAGACTGACTTTCTCGCCCCCCGCACGGCGCGGAGGGCACGGGAACGAGAGGGCACGCCCTTTTCTGGGAACCCTCTCGTAGAGGGTGGAGGAAACGGGGGCGGGTGGAGCGGAGACCCGCGTTTATAAAGACGGACACGGCCGGTGGCAAGAGGCTTCTCTGTCTTTTTCCCCTTCGTGTGGAACTGGTGAGTGGCAGCTGTGAGATGTCGTCGGGTTGTGGAGGACGCGGAAGGAGACGGAAGCTCGGAGTGAGGTCGTGGAGGAGACTCGACGGACCCACCGGGAAGTCACCCTTCTCTTTTCTTTGGGTCTTTGGGCAATGACTGTGGGAGGGCCTGGGTCTTGTAAAGTAGAAACCGTTATAGTGTTGCCTGTGTGGTTGCGCGTTAGTCGGTAGTACTTCTGCGTCACTGTTTCTTTTCTTTCTATTTCAATATGGATTCTGTTGTTATATGTGTGCTTTTGTCCGGGTGTCGTGTAAATAAAAGTGCTTTGTGTTGAAGTGTACCCCGTTTCGCGCGCCTTTCCTTTGTTGGGTCTCCATCTTGCTTCACGTAAAGGTTTCGAGTGGGCGTGATACGCCCGTAGGAATTGTAACCCGTCCAAGGGCGACGATAACTCCGCTCGTTATCCCTGTAGCACGGAACGGAGCGCTAAGCGGTTCTGTCCGAAGTCGACTGTGGTGTGCTACAAACCCCTCGGTAGGTTAACCGTGCGCGACTTAGGTATATCGGACTTTCGGCGATTCACCCTATTTTTCGCCGCGGGTTAGAATGCGGACTGGTTGTTGGTGAGGGTTAAAGCCCCACCCTGACTGGCTCCCGGCGTTAGTCCGAGAGGGTCATGACAGAATTTGTCCGTCCGGTGGGCGAGATTCGATTCACGTGTGGCCGATCGGGCACGCGGCAGGGCGCGAATTCGCAACAATATTATATGTATATTATATATATATATATATATATATATATATATATATATATGTATAATATACAGATATATATATATATATATATTTATTGTTGTGGTTTCTCATCACTCCGGCGTTGCGAGGACCGCTTATTTACAAATCGCCGCCGCGCGCCCAACCGGACGTGGCAAACCTAGTTGCAGCTTTCGGATCTACGCCGAAATCCAAGCTCCGGGTGTTTTTTTAATCCACACCGTAAATCAGCCAACTATTCTGTCCACACGTGACAGGGTCGATCGCCGAATTGTCGATTTACCTAAGTATGCGCGCAGACAGAAATTGCCGGGGATTTACACCTCAATGGGACCTGCTTGGAAACGAGCCGCTTCAGCAGCTCGCTCGTTTGCGATTTGCCGAGCCGGTTATATCGCCAAGCCCCGCCGGGATCCGATTACTTTATCGGCTATTTAAAAGGCCAGCTAATATCCCGAACGCATATTGAGGCAGCTCAATTGATGGGAAAGGACGCAACGAACAGGTCAACATTCACACAAGGACATTATTTGTACACACGTTAAGCAGTCATACATGTATGCAATCAAACACGTATGCAATCAACACGTATGCAATCATGTAGTCAATAAAGCAATGTAGGATGAGCAAGACAAAGGAACTACAACCGTTCCATTATTATGTACACAATCACTTTACAGTTCATTACTTGGACGGACAAGGCCGCCACGACATTCACATACAAAGAAAAACCCCAGGAAAGGAAAGGGGCGATGGACCCGTAGCCTCTTAATATCCACGGAGCTGTGAGGGACCGCAAGAGCTTCCGAGAGGCGTTGCTGGTTTACCTGCCACTTCGTGTGACTCGCTGGGTGACCCTCGACGTTTCGTCGACACAGCAGTTGGCGCTGCGCGACTTGGTTGGCCCAGGCCCCGCCGTGCGGCCTGTGGTCGTTGCTAGCCGACGACGCCTCCGAGGAACGAACGGCCTTTTTCTCTTTCGAAGAGTTGATGCTTCTTTTAAGAGCCTGCCCGTTCCTCAGCGTGGCGACCTCTCTCCGGCTTTCTCCACCTTCCCGCAGTTCGCGCGGCACGGCAGGCTGGCTGCGCTCCGGACAACCCCGACTGCCCTCCACTTGCGACTCGAACCTGGCGGGCTGCTGGCTTCCTCCGACTCGACGCCAGGCTCACTTCCGGACTCCACTCTCTGCAGCTCCCCGAAGGACTGCTTGCTGGCGTTCAGGCGCGCCTTATATGCGGTCCGTGGAGTGCGTTTGATCCTCACTTCACCTCTCACCCCCGCTGGCTCCGCCCCTTTTGCGATTCTGAATCCGATCTCTTCGCGAAAACGCGGAGAGAGCGGACGTGGGTGAAATCATCAACCATGCGGACGTTGCAGGAATCATCGGCTTCCCGCCCCAACGAGGGAATGCCCGCGTCTGGTGCAGCAGATGTTGTTCGTTGGGATTCGCCGTTGCTGACGAAAAGATGGCGCATAATGGAGATAAGGGGAGGCGAGTGTTGGTGCGTTTGTGGAGGATGTTGTTGAGGAGATGGTGAAGGATGTCATGGTATGGCGCTGTGGTGGTGATGGCGTGGTTGTTGAGAGGCCGGTGTGGTTGTTGAGAAGTAGTGTTGTTTCCAAAATAAAGATAGCAAAAAGAATAATGGCTGACTCAAAGATCACAGCCGGGTTACACGAATATATTCCCTTTAGACATCGGTTGGGGAAATCTAATAACACACACTTATCGACTAACTGATCTCTGGGGAAGCCTGAATGGGTTCCTGTGAATTTCCACAACCGCTAACAATATATACTATAATATATATATATATATATATATGAGTATAATTATTATATATATACACATATCCACACACACACACAACACACACACACACGTCACACACAACACACACACACACACACACACACACACACACATTCACTGTGAATGTTGTCGATGGATCTGCTTCAGCTATATAGATGTCAACCATTCTTGCGTTCGATTTCTCAATGAAAGGTCACATGAGAGAGAACACGAGAGAGAAGAGAGATAAGTCGAAGAGACATCAGATGCTGCTAACTCCAGTTATGATCTGCAAAAGAGTTTCAAGGCATGACCCTTGATCTGTTGAACCCAAGATTGAGTCAGTTCAATTTTGTATAACCATTCATTCACTTGTGCCACATTTGGTTGAACTCTTTTCAGTGGTTCACAAGTACGATGGTAACAAAAATAAATTTAAATAATAAAAAAAAAAATAAAATGAAATAACAGACGGAACGGATGGACGAACAATCTCAAAACAATTCTCTCCGTGCCTTTACCTACGGAGGCAAAGAAACTAAAAAGGCATCGGTATGCCTTTACATAAGTCTCTCTATCGAGTGCAAGCCTGTAGGCTGCTGGGTGCATCATTTGGTTGGGACGCGGCTATTTGCCGCTGATACAGTGGTCCCCCTTACCAGTGCACTGGTACTCAATTTTTTTATCGACCTCTAAGGATGACAGGCTAGAGTCAACCTCTGTGTATTTTAATTCAGCGGCAAAACAGGGCTTGAACTCAGACCCTTGGATCCCAAGCCCCACCCTAACCACAAAGCCAACACCAGGCTTATACAGGAAGTACAAGGACATTTGTAGACAATGGACAACACAACGATATTATTTGTACATTGATATTTGAACATGACTTCCTGCACCATTAGCCAAAGGTTTTAGATGGGGAAGAATAATGGGCCAACCTATTAACCTACCAGATTTCTGAAGTAATGTTTTCCTTTTGGGATGGAAGGTGTATTCCGTCCATGTCTCAATCCCATATGTGCCATTAGTACTGCTGAGCCTTTCACTTGTGTCTCCATACGTGGCTAGACCCACTTGCAGGGAAACGAGCTTTTGTGCCACAGTTGGTAAGCTCCTGGCCCAATGCAAGCAGCATGGAGTGTTAGCACATTCACTGGCACAAAAGCCTCAGAGCAGGAGCCTCGCGGTCTCCAGTGCGACTCCACAAAGCAGCGAAGCTCAAGCATATATGGCAAAGGGAATTTCTGGTCTGGAAGGAAAAAGCTCAGCCTCTCACAGGAGGCTGGCTCGGCACAGGCACGGAGACTCTCATAGCACTCAATGCCCAGCTCCCTAAGCACTGCTTGGGCAGTCTTCCCCTCTGAGACCATGATCCTGCAGCCAGGTCGAGAAGGATTCCATTTCATCCACAGCCTGCCAGGCACACACCACACCTGTTACATTGCTACTGGTCCTGCTTATCATGATCACAGAAGTGAAAAAATAAATAACCCCACAGTATTAATGTATGCAATTCACCAGGAATAAGATGGCCCGATTGAGGCCAGTCAAAAGGAAAACAAGAACTAATTAAAACAAAAAAACTCTTGCAACATTATAATCTCAAAAAAAAAAAATCGTTATTAAAATAAAAGTGAAAATAAAGGTTCCATTTTGTGTCTTCTACTCGACGGTCGTGGAAATTAAAATCCATGTTTATGGGGGATTGCAACGACACTGGATGTTTGGTTTAAGCTTGGCCGTATCTGGCCGTCAATGGAGAGCAAATAGCCATGTCCACCAAGATTTGTCCGGATCCGTACACAACTTGATATATCTGCTGTGCGCATAGTTTTTGGCCCCGTCTCTCAATAATGGAATAATCACTGAAGAAATTCTAGTATCCGGATCAGTGTCTGATCTGGCACCAAAAATTCTAATCAATTAATCCTTGACACACACCGAACCTGTCCTCCAAATTTCAAACAAATCCATCCACAACTTTTTGAGATATCCTGTGCGCAAACCACAGAACAGACAGACAGGACAGACAGAAGTGAAAGCATAACCTCCGTCCATCACAGATGGTGGAAGTAATAACAGCAATTGGATAAAGCATATTATTATTATTACAAAACAATATAAAACACGAATAATATCTCCCTCCCCAAGGGGTTTTGCCTCTTTGGAACAAAACGCCTGTGTGAACACGTAAAAATAGCTTATCGTGACGTTTCGTGGGACACTCCGACCGAAGTTAAATTAAAAAATATATTATTTTATATAATAAACCACAAACATGTACGATTACATTTTTAAACAGTCGCTGCTGCTGTTTAAACAACCTAAACCGAAATGAGAAGAAACCCAACGTTACAGGGAGGCACCATCATGCTTATCGTGTCTCCCACAGATAACGGACCCGAGCTTATTTCTCCTGTATCAACATACCCCCAGAGACAGGACAATAACATAACCTTTTCCTGCTTGTCCCATAGAGAGTGGCGGTTACTGGTATAATAAATTGTGAAAAGCAGTTAAGTGTTCACTCGTATATAAAGCAAAGCTGCGAAAAACTTCATTCCACTCCACACAAACACAATAGCATACACATACCACTCAGAATCAAGATTTCAATACTCAGTGGCGCTGCGCAATTTGCAGTAGTTGTGAATAAAATTGGAGGAGAGTAAATTTCAGCAAGCCAAGAAGATTGCATTTTATTTCCCCGTTTTTGTTGATTGTTGATAATTCGGCCCTCGTTTTTGGCGGAAAAACCTCTGTGTGATTTTGGGCTCCAAATCTGACCTCAAGTTGCATTTTTATTGACTGGGAACCTGTGACTTTTACTTCAAGCCACTGAGGTACCACGCCTGACTAAACCTGATTTTGGCCTGCGTGGAAGGGTAACTCCTTCACCCACACCTCAAAGACCATGTTAGAACACTTCCAAACTCCCAGTCTCATCAAGTATGCCCATCGTTTCTCCCACTGCCTACTTACCTGCTAAGTGGCTGGAACTTTCAGAAAAGCTCATGTGGGAGTATGTAATCCGATCTAACAACAAAGCAAGGAAACTCACTCCCTTGCTCCCGAGCTTGAGGATGTTGATGCCGGCTCTGCTGGCCTTTGGCAATCTATTATGGCAATTTCCAAAGGTGCATCCCTCATGATCATCGGAAAGGTGTAACATTTCCTGGATGGGGGATCCAAATGTGAGCGCTGGCACAAACACGGGTTCAGACGGCACTAGCAAATTAAGAGGAAAGCACTGCTGCCAGCTGAACTCAAATCTAGAACTTCAATTGAGCCCACAGATCAGATGGCAGGAATACCAGTAACAACCATCAGCTTCACTCACTCCAGCCAGAGAGCATGGAAATGGTGAATCCACCTTTCTGGCAGATCAGTGAGACGCCCAGCATAATCAGCGTCCCCTGACTGCACAGCAAGATTCTCATCAGCCAATGGGCACCACCCCAAATCAGACAGAGCATTTCCTGCAAATAAATGCCAAACTGAAGGACTTCTGCGGACAGTACCATCTTGCTGACCGTGGATTGCTGATTGACCTCAGTACAAAGGAATTCAAGTTTGTCCTGAGAAGTTCCATATGTGGGAAAATCAACCGGACCCGATAACATTCATGCAGAGCAGTGAAGACACCTGCTTAGTCAGTCTGCTTCATTTGTCCTCCGCCTCTCTCACTTCGGATTCCAAAGCTCTGAAGAGGGCCAAGGTTGTTAGCCACCCAACCCCAAAAGCCCAGAGACATTCCAGAGAGTTACAGGCCGATATCGCTTCTATCTGTCCATCAAGGTCCTTGAGAGGCTTATCCGTAAGAGGACAAAACCACTTGTTGAGGCAGCACTCCTACCAGAACAAGCAAGCTTCAGTAAGAATCGGAGCACTGAAGATCAGATTCTAGCTGCAACTGGACCTTATTTGGAGACTGCCTTTGAATCAAAACCAGAATTGTGGGCTGTCTTCTTTGATTTGTTCTTCAGCTGATATTGACACAGTGTTGGGCACATGGCCTGCTTCTGAAGCTGCACGAGATACTACAGGAACACCACTTAGTTCCACTTTATCTAAATCTTGAAAATCTCAACCCGCTGCTTCAGAGTTCTACCTTACGGACAAAACAGCAGAACCTCAGCCTCAAGAATGGAACTAAGTTATAACAAGCAAGGGTCAGTCTTTACGGCCTTGCAGTGCAATGTGCACACACCAGACCCTCCCCGAACAAGAAGAACTAAACTTGCCTACACGATTGACCATTGCAATCTGCATCGAGAAAGTTATTTATTTGAAGTTGAGGCCACTCTTAGACGTGACGTTGCTTGCTCAGGCCTGTGCCACCAAGGGGCGCCGGACATTCTCAACGTCCAGAGGTCAGGTCCTGTTACTCTGTTTTCCACCTTCGACAGTAACGCAGACAGGCAGCTAGAAAAGTCAAGTTTAATAATATCGGCTACCCTTCAGCCTTCACACATGTTCCTACCTACAATGCGTGTGCAAATGATGATCCCTGACCTTCAGGCAGCATGCAGAGATGGTAGGAAGGGAAAACAGGCTGCAAGAGTTAACCTTATCTGCAGAGGAAGTTAGCCAATGACATGAGGAAGCCGATTTCCCCATTTATGCACCTCAACACTTGCCTTGGTACGTGCCCCTTGCAGAATTACTGGTGTCCACATGGGGAGGATACCACCACAAGAAGAAGGTAGATGTGCAACAAAACTTTTCTTTAAGGGTCATCGTGGATGCCTTCACCCTTACTCCCACCATCACCTTCCCAAGTCATTATGGGCATTCCATCCCCCATCACATTTAGACAAGCAGACCCTTCAATTGCATTTTGGAACCACGACCCCTTGCACAAGAAGTTCAAAAAGAAGATCTACCCCACTCCACCCCCCTCCCCCCCCGACCGGACCCAAAAAAGAATGGAAGAGCCACAAGCCCTTCACGAGGAATAGCTCAAACTGATATCACATTAGATCATGGCTGAACAAAACACATGTTGGCAGATGAAGCAATGCGTACCTACCAACCCAGCTGCCGTCTTACAACACCTTCCGCTGTTCCACCAAGCCCTGGTTGTTGATCTGCCTAGGAAGGGAATCGGTGTCGCCTTAAAACCGGCGCTGAACGGTGTTGCAGATCCATCACAAACATGTTCTCTGGACCTTTTGCTGACTCACCCGAACCGCAAATGTGGCCTCCCCAGACCGCAGATCTCTTGTGCAAGACTGCCCCATTACATCGCCGAGAGGAGAGGATGGCCAAGAAACTGCAGCACGCTTACCACAAGGACCAAGCTAACTAACATGAAAAAAACCAATTACTCAAAACACGACATAAAAAAAGACGACTGACATTTCCCATTAGGCTACCTACCCACCGCCTATGACATTCTGAGAGTCATTAACCTCGCCCCTTATAGAAAGGACAGGAAAGGCTGTTCCAGTGAGTGACATGGACGGACACGTGCGCGCACACAAACTGGCTAGGGTGCAGAGAGAGCGGGGCCAAGCACATATGGAACTGTGGGGAGAGACACGATTGGGGGGGGGATGGAGGGTGCGAAACGCACAGGAAGGACGGGGCATATGAACAGGACATACGGATGGGTGGGGACATCATACAGGCACAGGACACGGGAGCACATGACAGATGGGAGGGGCGCACACTTGCCGGGGGGGAAGGTGGAAGACCCGTGTCGGTGGGGGGGGAGGGACACCGAAGGGTCGGGGACACCGAAGGTGGATCGGGCCAACCTCACAATTTAATTAAAAGCAACAAACACCAAAGTACAGCATGACAAAACTCACAATCCTCTGGACGTGATTCAAGGCAGGTGTATTTTCAGCTTACTCCGAGTAAAACAGAACACCATGTACGAGATATACCACAAGCAATATAAATTACAAACAATTCCAAAAACAGTGATCAATTATTACCTTGTACGGCGACTCTTAGTCAGTCAAAGAGAGAGAGAGAGGATGAGAGAGAGAGAGAGAGAGAGAGAGAAGAGAGAGAGAGGAGGAGAGAGAGAGATGAGAACGGAGAGAGGAGAGAGAGAGAGAGAGAGAGAGAAGAGAGCCTACATGCCGAACAAAACAACAACTGTCAGATACAGGATTTCATAAACAGCAGTACGATCTCAAAATTCTCACCACTATGTTTGTATTAAAATACCAAACGATAAAATATAGGCATCTCAATATTGATTGCGAAACTCTACAAACCTCTCCAGCGGTTGCCGGTGGCTGCCGAAACAGTCTCGCTGACGAGGAATACACTGGCAGTGCCATTGCCTTTTCCAGTGGTGATAAAGGAGGTGGGGTAGAGGAGGCAGGAGGGGGAGGCGCGGAGGAGGGTAGGGGAGCGGGCGAGGGGACTTGACAACCGATGACGTCATCCATGGGTAAACAGGAACATCCAAACATGTAAAACTACATATCTTGAGATGGACCAATAGAGAAAAACTCCGACCCATTCCACAGGGCTGCGGTACGTGCTATCTATAAATAATTATTAGTCAGGAGTCACCAGTGACATTGCCAGAGAGTTTTTTTTTAGAATTATGTTCACGTACGCTTTATATAACTGAAACGCCAAAAGAAACTTACCACTTGTTTGAAATGTAATAAAATTGTTAACAGTTCAAAATAAAACAAAACCAACAATTGCTAATTGAAACATTGCATTTTTTGATGACATGATTCAAGTTTTTGACCAAGATACACCATCTCATAAGTTGGTTCTACAGTACAGGAACAGCACAGGGGTGCAATATCAGTCCCCTTTCGAAGAGCGTGTGTGGCCACCATTTGTTTTGGATACAGGCCAATGCATGCGTCGGCGGCATACTGCCTACCAGTCTTTGGATGGATTGCTGCTGGATTCTGTCCCACTCAGTCCTCAATGTCTGAAAGGCCATCTGACTTAGGTACCATACTGCCTTTAGTCCTGCCTTGCCAGTGGTGACGTCTTGGGCCTCCCTGATCGAGGTTCTGTCATCTTGCAGAGTTGTGGAGGGTGTCTCTCTCCACCAGGGCGATATCGTCTGGTGCGAACAGCCAAGGCGAGGCCTCCACCTCACGGTTTAGCCCAATCCGCCGTGCAGCTATGCCCAAGCACACTGCCGTTGATCCTTTGACATTGGTTGGCATGTTTAATGTACGAGGTGCAGCAGGTATGGGGAAGCCAAGAGCGCCAGTCGGAACTCCGCTTTATGCCGCATCCCAGTACACTGAGCCACCCCTAGCGGGCGAGTCACGATATACGAAAACCAACCGACGTGAACAGCACAGCATGTTGATTGAAAATTCCCATTGTTGCACTGGCCTTTTTAAAGGCAATATCAAACATCACGGCAGCTCATTAAAATAATTTCCCGTACCCTTTGGCTAATCACGGACAGTTCAAAACGGCTGTTCAACAGCTGTGCTATGAAGTGACCATCGAATGTTTCAAGTGACCATCCGTGACTGTTTGTCTGACAGTGAGCACAACTATTGTCCACAATAAGTTCACACATAG